>CAJFCP010022039.1:0-20722 GCA_904066005.1 Synergus itoensis | reverse complement strand
ATGCATTCCGAATCAATCCGAATCATTCCGGAATTTGTGTCCGAACCAAACAGTTTCATTCCGATCTAATCCGAAGGAAGTTTTCAATCCGAATTAATCCGAATCCCATTCAAAATCTATCCGAACATTTAATCCGACTGAATCCGAATCAATCCGTCAATCCGAATGAGTCAGAATTAATCCGAACTGTCAATCCGAATGAATCCGGTCAATCCGAACGAATCCGAACTTTCAATCCGAATGAATCCGATTTAATCCGGTGTATCCGAACCAATCCGAATGAATCCGAAAAATTCGGATTCATTCGGATTGGTTCGGATAGACCGGATTCAATCGGATTCATTCGGATTAAAAGTTCGGATTAAGTCGGATTAATTCGGATTGACCGGATTGATTCGGATTCAGTCGGATTAAATCTTCGGATAGGTTTTAAATGGGCTTCGGATTAATTCGGATTGAAAACTTCCTTCGGATTAGATCGGAATGAAACTGTTTGGTTCGGACACAAATTCCGGAATGATTCGGAAGCTTTCGGATTGGTTCGGAATAAATTTCAATCCGAACCTTCCGCTAGGGTTGTTCTGTTTGCTTTTTTGCAGTGTGAATTTTCAGGAAATGGATTCGAACAGCAAGTACGAAACTTATTGCCCGACATTTTATAATAAGAACATTGGATTGCAGAATAATGCAACACAGATCCTCTGCCTTGTTATAATCAAAACACGCTCGGACCTGTACTTGGCTCGCGCGCCACCCGGTTCGCCTGCGTACAAGTCGCGAGCGATAGAATATAATAAATCATATTTAATAAAGTATTCAACCGTCCACTTTTTAATTTTGAGACAATATTCTACATACTATAATCAAAAATTATAGAAAATATTATTCAAATCGGAGATGCCTTTTTCAAAATATTTCAAATTGTTTAAGAAATTGTTTCATAACAATTATTCCAAAAATGAATTTTTAACGATTCAAACGTACATTTTGAAGTGGACCCTATTGCACGTTTCGCCCTAAAATTTCAAACCTTTATTCGAAAAATTGGCGATTCGCGAAGCATTTGAAGAAAAACTGTTTTCTTGAAACCGAAAAATTGAAAAATCGATATCTCGAAAAATGTCGAATGAAAATTTAAAAAAAAATACGAGTCGTTGTTTAAGTCTATAGAATGAGAGAAAAAAGTTTCAGCGAAATCAAAAATTTGGTTGTAAATTTCAAATGGAATGACCCATTGATAACATTGTTTTTAAAAAAGGGTCAACCTTAACTCATTTTCTCGTTCTTTCATCTCGTTGAGTTCCTTCTGAATTTTCTGTTCCACTGGAACGTAGCCCTTTCTTGTTGGTTTAACTTTGGGTTCATCAGGTTCGATTTGAATATCCAAACTTCTATTGAAAGCCTTTATACTCAAGGGATTGAGAGTAATAGTTGGAACAGGAGTCTGCTTAATAAATTCATTACTGGAAGCTGTTTGTGATTTATAAATCTTTCCTCGAGTCGCTAAAAACCTGTGCATCAATCCTTTTTGACTAGGGGCTGTTGCAAAACGAAGCGGTGTGGGTGTTGTGCGAGTAGAAATCACACCGTTCGTCATTTTTGGTGTTAAATTCGGCGCAACTAGAGTTGTGGGAGACACTAATGCTTCCAAAATTTGCGGAGTTGATGTTGTTCTTTTCAGTTTTCCTGATGCTAGGGCTTGTGGCATTCGTCGAACCTAAAGAAAAATCACAAAATTATTATTCATCCTGAAATATCATTTAAATTATATCAAAACTACAATAAATGTCTATGGGCGTGCTCTAAATAGACGACCAAATTGAACCTATTCAAGTTCTTCAATTTTTGCCATTTAAAAAAAATTCTTTTAATCTAATTTTTGCAACAAGGACCTTTAAAAACCCTTAAAATGATTAGAAAAAAATTTTTAAATCCCTTGAAACTTGTTCATTCTTTTGAAATTTTTAACAAAAACCTTAAAAGCACTTAAAATATTTTTAATTTCCTTCAAATTCCATAAAATCAAATGAAATCCCTTGAAATTTCTTAAAATTACTTAAAATACCTCGAAATATTTTTCAAGCATTCTAAACGTCTTGAAATCATTTAAGGGGGTCGTCTCATGTGATGGGTCAAAAAAATCGATTTTTTTTCTTGCACAAATCGCTTCCTATAGACATCTAAAATGTGTGTGTGAAATGATTTTTGGCAATTCGGATTCGTTAAGAAGTGGCAAATATAGATAGTAGCAAACGCATTCGGGCATTTCATTCATACTCTAACTTTCAAACGCGTTTTTCTCAAAACGTCATTTTTCACAACGGTCAACACGATATCTCAAAAACTAATTGACCAATTGCGCTCAAATTTTTATGGTATGCTCAGGACATATATCGTTTCAGCCCGTACCAGAATCATTATAATATCTATATTTCTTTTTTTTTTAATTAAAAAATTAACAAAAAAAATATGATGAAAATCGTGCTTTTATGTTCGACAGTTCAAAAAAAAAAAAAATATTCAAAATTTTGACTCAATTTTGGATCTGCGGCTGTAGCCGCAGATCTGTCAATTAAAACGGTCTTTGATTTTTTAATTTCAGATCAATAGAACAGCTGGAATCATGTTGACCATTATCCAACTTTTTTTTGACACGGATGTCAATCCAGATGTCTACAGTCGATATGACTGTACATTTTAACTTAAAAAAATTTATAATGACTGTTGAATAGTTCGTAAATATTATAACGACAGTCTCAGCCTCAAGGGACTTTTGGCCTCTGAGTGCCGTCAAAATCCAGCACCCAACAAAATTTTTCCTTTTAATTTAATTAATGCCAATAAGGGCGCCAGGTATCTCTCGATACCGCTCAAAAACTTTCTTACAAAATTTTACTCCGAGATATCCTAAAAAAAGAAACTTAAAGAACTCGTTCCAGCTAGATCACTGGAGAGGGATTTCGTGGGGGCGTGAAACAAATCAGACCAACATAATTTAAAGTAAAAGAAAAAGATCAGATTTATTATAAGTAATGATGAGATGAAATTATGTACATGTCTGGATAAATGGATGAGATGAGAAAAGAAAATGAATCAAAAAAAAAAGAAATACAAACAAAAGAATTCCAATTAGGTAACTCTTGAATAATCAAAATCACTGTGCGTGACGATCGATAAATTATACGAGTTACGTCAATACCGTTAATTACCTCATTTTATAGACGTTAAATAATTAGACTTCACAAAGTATCCACATTTGTAAATTATTACTAATTCTGAAAGAACGTATTCTAATAATTACTAAAGTTCACTAAATCGCTAACATAGGCGAGTCAATGCAAATCGTACAAAATGGCGGAAAGCCATTACATGGGCGTTGGCTTGACAAAGAATATTCACAAATTCTCTGATCTCCAAATAAGAACTAATATTGAATTAAGATTAACTTAGATATCTGAAAAACATACTCAAAAATCTATGTCTTAACAAATTTAACTGCTCGCAAGAGAAATACAGCACTATGACACGTTTGGGCGTCAGCTGAAGATTACGTAACAGCGAAAAAGAAAAGAACTCTAATCAAGACACATTTAATCTTGGGAGAATCAAAATATTGTCGCCTACCTTGCTTCCTGAAGACCAAAGGAACAGTTTCAAACTTTATATTCCTGGTAGAAACTAGGAATGGCTCAATCAGCCAAAAACTCTCCCGAAAAATTGTCACGGAAACTCTACAAATGTTCATAAGCGAACAGCCAGCACGGAACTAAGTGTTCTTGGAGTTCTCCGTCTGAGCGCGCAGTCGCCGTTACGTAACTTTCGTTACTCCGAGAGCTGCTGCTCCCTGTTTGATGAAAGTGGAGCTAAAGTCTAGCAGAAGAACTGCGTCCAGATGTGTTGACAGCTCATGTGTCTTCTCATACCAAATGCAAACAGTGCAAGCTTTGCACAATTTAAATAGTTTATTGCATTTGCAGTATTGGTGGATGATAAAAATATGCGAAATATATATGACTGACGCATTCCAGACGGTAGATAACTCTGTCAAGGCATATAAATAGCTGGAAATATCTTAAATTTGTGTTCTTCGGAAATCAGGTAGGCAGCAAATACAAAACGAAATAAATAAATGACGTGATTATGCATAAAACTAATTAATTTACTATCAATTCTATCCAACTCTCATACATTCATACTAACACTCACACACTTAAAACTGTTACGTGCGAGCCCTCAAGAAAATATTTTTTACCCCTTAATAAAGTTTTTTTTTTTAACAAAAATACTTAATAATTTTCGCCTGCGAAACTAAGTCGACAAATTTCGCAAGCGAAAAGACTATTTCCAAAGGCTAATGACACCTAAAAACATTTCTTGATGTCATTGGCAGCGGTAACCCGAGCTGCCGACTCGACACCTCGGCAATTCAATAAATGAGCAAACCTCGAAGCATGGAATGAATTTCCAAAACGATAATTCATTATTTATAATTGTATTAATTTAGCAAGAAAGGCAACTAACAATAAGACTTAGATAATGAGTATGAAGGAAAATGAAAAAGACCGAATCAAAACGCTCACATCTAATGAGTCATATATAGCGACCTCAACTACCAGAGACGGGCGAATACATTACATTAACACAACTCTATGATGGCTACTCGAAGGCGCGTTATCAGCCAACTCCCTGCATCCCTCTAACCGACCTTTCTTAAGACTCAGAAAAGAACAGTGAACAGCTGGAATAATTTAATGAAAATAGAATTCTTCAACAAGAATTCTCAAATTATTAAATAATTTCTATTTAATAAATACTCAAGTCAAACTGAGTTGAAAAATAGAACTTGCATTTATTTCCCAATTCCAAACGTCGAAAGACATTGCTAAATTGAAATGTGGCCAATGACTCTACTGAATCATCAAATTCCTAATCGTTGCACAGCGAATTAAGAGAATCATTATTTTTGCAATACTGCAAAATAAAAAGTGAAAGAAATCAATCACGAGTTCTTTGCCCTCTGTTCTTGCAAATCACACCATGTCTTTCCACCAATCAAAAGTTCCTGACGTTTCAAAAATTCCCACCAAATCCCTCAATAACGCACCTTCGACGTGCACCGATCAAAAATTCTCTTGACAGACTGATGAGCTTCTTCTTCGGGAAAAGAAGTCTCCCTTGTAATTTTTTTTACTCGAACAGAATTCGGCCGCCCGTCCTGAGAAGTAACTTCAGTACCTTTTCGCGTTAGTTCCGCGGTTTATTTTCATCATCTGTTCGGAATAAAGGAACGGAGTGAAATATTAAAAATTATCATCCAACGAATTACGCGCATTCGGAATCGAACGAGGGACGTAAATCATCGAAATTCTATCCCGCAGGACAAAGTATTTCTAATCGGTAAACTCCTCTGAGCCGACCCTTTGGCTAGTTGGGTTTTCTCGGGTTAGAAAAACTTGAGTCGGAACGGATTCGGGAAAACGGGCGAGTTGACCTACGGTTCGCGTAAGAGTCCTCCTCGGTATGAACCGCGAAGTTCCGAAGACACATCTTGGTGTTTTCCCTTATTTATAACTTTAAGGTGTAGTGCGACCCCAAAAATTGTTGTGTCCCCCCAGGTTAAAGTGCAAGTTTGTTAGTTTGGTTGAGATACGACTATTTCGCGGAAACCTTAGGTCCTGTGAAAAGATCAACCTTAAGGACCGAACGTCGTATAAGAGTCCCTACGTTGATTGTATACAGCTGAGTGGGAGTGAACAAAAACGCGGTGAGTCAAACAAACTTTAGAGAAATTTTAGGACACTAAATTCTTTGGAAAGTTTTGCTCTGAGTGTTGCACTTAATTTCTGTGTGTTTCTGACTCATATGTTGTGTCGTTTCCCTCTGAAACTATACAAACAAACGATCCGATTTATCCCTGTAAAAATTTAAAGATCTTGTTCGGATTCGAATCTCAAAACGAATCAGAATTTGAATCTTTGTAAAGTTGAGCCGGAATTTTATAAGAATTTCTAGGAAGGGAATGTTGGGATTTAATTGCCCTCATTTCTTTCGGTATTAAACCAACTAGAGAATTCTAGTGAAATTCCAGCAATATATGCGAAGCGTGGGAGAATATAAATTCTCGACAAAAGGACTAGAGATAGTGCAAATTAGAAAGTGCTACTATCGACAAGCGAATTTATCTTCGGCCCAATAGGGAAGATCCGGACTAGCCCCGAGCCTCTCCGCATCGTCCCTAATGGTAATATAAGTTATAATTAGGAACTGGTAAGCTAATGTATCAATCCTTTTTATTATTATTATCTATCGTGTATACCTGATGTCTTAATGTATTATTTTATTGTATATTGCACGGGTGTTAACAATTCGTACAGGGGGTTGATAGAATATACTTGTATTTTTATTTTACCAGAACCTGAGTTGTGAATTATTTGCTATCTCCCATCATGATGACATTTTCTTCCTCGGATGAGGAATAGGCGACCACTTATCCCGCAAAATAATTAAAAGAGACGGAATTAAATCTACATATTTCTATCTCTTTCTTTTCTGTGTTTTCCTCCGACCTATCAGGAACTTTCAAGGGAATGATTTTTCTTTAACCGGAACTTACAGTTTTTCTTTTTGATTTTTCTTTAGTTCGTAACAAAACTAAAAGAGTTCCTACTGGCTGTTCTTAATTATTTCCCGTTTAAATAAATCAATCTGTGAAGAGGATCAATAATGTGGTGAAAATCCACCACGTTACTATATACCCAAAAAAAATCCAGACAATTTGGTCTGTATTATTCGTCACAAAAAATTCAGAAAAAAGTGTAAGAAAAACGCCTGTCACATGAGACGACCCCCTTAAAATATGTATTTTAAAAACCATTTGAATTTATTATAATTGCTTGAATATCTTGAAATCTCTTGAAATATCCTGAAAATCTTTTAAGGGGACCCGTCAGTCTGAGAGGTCGACAAAACAGTGAGTTTTTAGAAATTTTTTTTTAGGACAGGTTTATTTATCATTTTACATTTTTTAAATTAAAAATATTTTAAAATATAGAAGTTACGTCCAATCTCCGAGAGGTCAAAAAAAAGGGCGTTTTCGGTGGCCAAAAGCTGATCAAATCTGAGTCATGTGAAATAAAAAAATCCAATGGCATTCTTTAGTAAACATGTGTAGGGAGGGAATGAACGAAGGTTTTTTTTGTTTTGATTTTTTTCAAATTGACGGAATTTTAAACAAAAAAATTATTTTTTGCTAAAAAAAACGTCCCTTATTTCACTTCAAAAAAAAAAAACAAAAACATTTTTTTTCAAAAAATACTTCGGTTCATTCCCTAGATAATTATGTTTTAAATAACTGATAAAATTTTTGTAACGATCGGATAAGACGTTAAGGCGCTGTGTTGGCCACCGATTTAAAAAACTTGTTTCGAGAAAAACGCGATTAAAGTTTTTTGTAACACATGCATGCGTACTTGAAGCAAGATCGAATTTTTGTAGCTGTTGCGCATGCGTACTTTGAGCAAGATCAACTTTTTGTAACTGCCGCGCATGCGCCCTTCGATCCCAAATAAGTTTCAAGAAGAGCCGGAAAATAGTATAGTAACATAACCTCACTGTTGGCTTTAGTTGTCAAAAACTTATTCACTCGCACCTGATACTTATAAATGGTTGATCAGTTACGCGTAATTTGCTCATTTTTTACGTATAATAAGTAATTTACATGTAAGAAACTACGTAAATTACCTTCTCGTTTTTATTGTTTCTCAAATCGAATATTCCATGCATTTGTTATAAAAAGAATCGTGTGGAACAGGTACTGAAACTAAGCAGTCATAACTCTTGCGAAGTTTACTGTACTTGACATCGGCTCATCTACGGCTCGTTTCCGGCTCGCCTTCGTCTCGCCTCCGTCTTGCCTTAAACTTGCCTTAGATTCGCCTCTGACTCGTACAGTAAACTTCACACTCGTTTGGAACTGCGTACTTTCCGCACTTGTTGCACAATATGCTTTTATACCTCCTTAAAACCGCATTATACCTACTTTGCTTCAAATGGTTATATCTTCGTTAATAAAGCTCGCATCTTTATAAAATTTGGAGAGAATATTTTTGAAACTATATTCTTTCAAAAAATGCAATAAAAAATCGATTTTTTGACTGACGGGTCCCCTTAAATCTCTTCAAATTCCTTGAAGCTCTTTAAAATCACTTAACATGTATGAACCCATTTGAACTCCTTTCAAATTATTCAAACAAAATCCTTTAATATTTCTTGAAATTGTTTAAAATATTTCGAAATCCCCTGAAGTTTCTTAAAATCGAATAAAACCCTTAGCAGTCTTTTTAAATCTACTAAAATTCCTCTAAATTACTTAAAATTACTTTTTCAGTCCTTTTCAATTTTATTTTAAAAATTTTGTAAATCTGATTTCAGCAATTTTTTTTCAAAATCCATTGAAATATTTTTAATTCGTCTGAAATTCTTTAAAAGAAACTTTAAAATTCCCTAGGACACCTTCTAATTGCGTAAAATATTTTTCATAACATATAAATTGAAAATTCGACAATCGATGCCTTCATACAGGCTTTTAAAATTTCTTAAAATATATAGAAATAATTGTAAATATCTTGATAACATTAAAAATATTTCGAAGTAATTTGCGATTTATTAAAATCTCTTGTAATCTCTTCAGATTCCTTGAAATTCCTTTGATTCTGAAATTCTCAGATAATATTCATTTACCATTAATAGAAAAGATCGTTAGTTACGTTCTAGTTATCGAAGATATCCCGTATAAAGGAACAGTTAGTCGCTAACGGATTGAAACGAAAGGTTCTTTTTCATGGCATAATTCTGAAAATTTTTCAAAATATGCGCGATTTAGTAAAAATGTAAAATTCTACTTATTGTTGGGAGACTTCTATTTCACTACTTCATAAGTAATTTTTTAAACAAGAAAAAAAAGCAAAATTGAATCATCTTTATTTCCACTCTAAGCTTAAGAGCAAGGTATAAATAGATTGTAAAATATATTATAAAGTAGCAAAAATTTATCCGGCCTTGCTTGGGATTTTAAGAGATTTTAATATGTTTCAAAGAATTTTAAACGTATTTTAAGGAATTTCATAGACTTTAAATAATTTTAAAAGATTTTAAGAGATTTTAAAGAACTCAAAGGAATTTTGTAACGTACACATCTTGCACGTTATAAAATTTAACTCTTTTCGTGTCAACTCTACACATCATCCGATAGTTCAAAGTGCTGAGTCGGCACGAGTACCAGCGACTCAAAGAGTTACCTATGTCTAAATTAGAGACATAGTATTAAAAGAATATATATGGTACATGAAAATAATTTAAATTATAAGGACTACCAGCTGAAGAGACCTTAAAGTTAAAATTATATATATGTATATATGTATATATATTAAATTACTATAACCATTATTTTAAGAAGAAGGGAAAAGGGGTGTACACTGCGCTTGCGCACGTGCACTATCATACACGCAAGCAACCGTCCTCTTGAAGCTGATCATACGCATTACCCACACGAGCTGCACACATGCATACGAATTAACGCTCTCCGTATCACTGTAGATTCACGCGTCTTCTACCTCCTCCATCCATCCCTCTTCATGGAACTCACCCCTATCGCTCGTCCCTTTTATTACAAACCTTATAATTCCTATAAAAGTAATGTAAAATTCGTTAAATTTAAAATATGGCCTAGGATCAATGTTTTAAACAACATTATAAAGAGTTAGTTTAATAAAAACTCGATTTTGAGGTAACAAACTAATACCTGCAATTATTTCAAATTAAAATTTGAATTAAAAAGAAATAAATTGCAAATGTTACCACTCAGCAAATTCCTAGTTGGCCAACATCCTGTCCGTTTCTTTTTAGAACGAGATAAAAGAAATCATGCCACATGCACTTTTGTCATTCTAGCGAAAAATTAGCAAGGTGACAACGGATCATATAAATCAGACCATTTTCCCCAGCCAATGAAATGCCGTTACCACCATCCCTACTCAGTGCCATCTCTTGGAGTCAAATCAATCAGAAGACCAGGGCGCAGTCTAATGAGGATCTTAATCGAATTAAGACCTCTCCGAAATTTACCTAACTCGCCGGGAAAATTTCTATCAGCCCGTCCGCGGTTCGGGACGTCTGGTAATCCGTAAAACCTCTCGAGTCGAAGTTCCGAAATCTATACAATAATTTTTCAATTATCAAAATATTAGAGTTTTAAATGCAGCCTCATTAATTGAAAATCTTTGTCCCGGATAAGCGTAAAGAGAACTCGTGTGTGAATGCGAAAAATACCAGTTCGGGCGGATGTTAATAAATCTTTCCCCCCGACGGAGAAAAATCAAATTCAAGAGAGGCGCAAATGAGAATTTGAATGTACTCCCCTTTGTTTCCCTTTTGAATCATATTGGCGAGAAAACAGAAGATTGGAATTCATTCCAGTGATCGAATCTCAAAACGATTAAGGAAATTAATTCCAAAACTCTTTGGCACAACAAACTATATTAGTGAATAAAGGTCGGAATTTAAATGTACTCCCCCCTTTTTGTTAAAAGCACTTCATTGTTGTAGAATGTTGTCACAAAACGCGAGTTAAAAGACTACGTGTTTCAAAGTGTGTGTACACGACGAAATAAAATCTGTGCGAATTGTGAATTAGCCCAAATAGAAAGGCCGATAATCAACGAAAACAAGTGTACGAACGTTGACCCTCTGCCCTTTCCAATTGGTAGAGCATTAAGGCTTCTAAGTTAGGAGAGTAAGGTAAGGCGATCTGTATCATTCCATAATTTTATAACTGTAAAATTATCATGTTAGCACTTTTGTCAATAGGTTAATCAGGTGTTTGGTCCTTATTTTTGATTTCATTAAATAAATTCTTGGATATCGGAATGAATTTTGAGCATTTTTGATCTTTCAGAACATCCCTTTCCATTCTTTCTGTTCTTACTAGCTATACGAAGACAACACTCTTAGTCAGAGAGCAGTGAAAAACAATCCCATAAAATTAAACAAATTTAAATAAATAAATTTGGCAGTTTGTAAAAACTTCCCCGTACCTAATAATCAAAAGCATTATTATTGAGTTTCTTTTTAAGCAGGATTGTAGTGTATTAAATTAAAATACTATCTGGTAATAATTGATTTAATATCGCACGTAACAATTTTAAGGGATTAAAAAATATTAGACGTGCGCATTTTGTCGGATCGAATATGGTATTTTCGATTCGATTGGCCCTTCGATAGAATTTTGAAAAACTCCAGTAAGAAGGAGTGCATTGGAAGGCATAGAATGGCCTATATTTCAGATATAAAATTCTCATATTTATTCAGTTAAAATAGCATTTATTCATAAAACCTAAAACTAATTTTTACAAAATACAGTCTAAATTATTATAAAACTCTTTTAAAGTATAGTTAGTATCTACTTCATCTACATTATTTGGAGAAAGCTTATACATAGAATCAAAAAATCTAAACATAACCTCACTATCCTTTACATTCTTTGTAAACGAGATATACACGGAGAGAATTATTATGGCAAATTTTGCCAAACTTTCTGGCAGTGTACGATATGCATAGAGAGAGAGAGAGAGAGAGGGGGGAGAGGGGGGGGAGAGGGTTAGGCTGTCTCTCTCTCTAATCGCGTACGCGTAGACAAAGTCAGAAAAACCCTGGCATCGTCTCTCTCTTTCGCTCCCACCGAGTTTCTAGACTGACGCCACTTACAGAGCGGCCTATGGCTTGTCGCCTCTATATGTATTATCTCTATGACGATATGTAACCAGATCGGTAAAGTTTGCTTAATTTTTTGGAGATATTTCCAATATCTTTTTATTAATTTTTGCCAAACAGTTTGGTAATTGGTTTAGAAATCTGACGCCAAACGTTTACAAAATTTTATGGCAGAAAAAGCCAGAAAAATTGGCGCATTTTACCAGACTGTTTAGCAATTGTCGGCGTGCTCGAATTGATCGAGTGAAGTGAGCTGACCTCAGCATTTTGCCACAGAAGTTTGGTAAAGTTTCCTTGTACTAAATTGATATAATTCCTTTCGAAGAAGGCATTTGTTTTCGTATGGGATTGGTAGGTCTTGAACTTAGCTTGCGAATTTAAGAAAGAATTTTTTCGAAGTGTCAGTGCCGGTGCCAGTTTGTATTATGTAACGGCATATATTTTTTTATAAAATTTATTTGAATGTTCCACTCCATACAATAGTTAATAAAATGATGACTTTATTTTAAAATCTAAGGTCGTGAATTCTTCGAAAATCATTAAATTAATTCGATCGATTGACTACAAATTTACATAAAATCTTAACTTGCAATAATTTTTATTTAAAGTACCTCTGTTTAAAATTTTGTCCTTATTAAAATAAATATTTTTCTCTTACAATACATGTTTAACAGCAATAATATTTTCAAACGACTTTTCAATTATAAATACATAATTGCACTAATGCAGTTCTAAATAAGTAAATAATTCAATTCCACAATAAATAAATAATTAAATAATATTAAAATTCAAAAAGAAAGTCATTTTCGATAAAGAAAATTTTTAAAAGGTTAAAAAAATTTTTTCCAAACTCAGGGCTACATTAATTTTTGATCTGGTACTGTTTCTTTCTCACAAGTGGTGATATTTTTACTCGATTAGTATATGAGGACCCAATAACCTACGGTCTTCAGAGCGTAGCGTGCGACATAGTATAAGATTTGTAAGCGACGTTGTATGTATAGCGTGTCAGATAGGTTATAATTGATAAAAAAAGGAGTTCGGTAGGTTGTTGTTACATGTACAAAGTAAATTAAGTGAGGATTGACTGCTAGGCAACCATCCCCACTTTTTCACCTTTCACCGAGGGCTCCGAGTTGCCAAACAGTTTGGTAAACTATGCCTCCATTCGCAGCTTCTTTTGCCAAACTGTCTGGCAAACTGGAGCTCAGTTCGGAGATGCATCTTTGCCTAACAGTCTGGTAAACTTTCCGTTCCTAAAATGCATATCATCCTATTTTTTCTTGCATAAAATGCCACAATAATCTATGTAAAAGTTGCTAAAAATTTTAGTAATATATCCCATAATGGTCAGATATCGTGAACTGCCAAAATAATCTGGTAAAATTTGCAATAATAATTCTCTCCGTGTACTTTTCTTTATTTAAGGGTAAGAGTTGGATATGGCCTTCGAATTGAGTAGAAATTGCGTGAATAATGAAATGTGCATCATAACCACTTAAATTATGAAAGACAACGGGTATCGTTCGACAATCTTCATAATTCAAGTTGCATTTCTCATGAGCAGGTCCACGATATTTCCCAGTCAGATGACAATGATCTCGCACTTTATTATCTTCAGGTGCTATTGACAGTTCACAAATGTGACAAGTTGTACTGTTTCTAAAGGCTACCTTTTGCTGAGGAGTCAACACTTCCATCGGTAGGGTATTTTTAAAAATATTGTTTATTTTTTCAGCTAATTGTCGCAACTCCTCAGCAGACATGCTTTATACTCGGAAAGAGAATTATCATAGCTACACTTAACATAATAGCCTATACTAAGTATCTTACGATTTTGAAATACTTCAATGTTGCTGTTCCTTACATCTTCAGATTCTTCTACAGGAATCAGCAAACACTCACTATCAGCATAGACTACAAACGATACTTTTTCTTTATTTTTAAAACTCTTAAATTCAATAAAGTTTTGTTCAGGTTTCGGTAGTTTGATTCCACAATGATTCATCTTTTTACAAGTTTCTTCATGATCAAACAATTTTTCTTGACTTGAAAAGTAATGTAGACATCGATCACAGATGTATTTTTTACATCTGTGTTTTGATAGTTGTTCAAATACTAACCTAGAAAGGTCTTTAATCCAAACACAGTGGAAATTTACAAAATCAATGTTTTTATCATCAAAGTCATATGCATCATCGTTGAGACTTTCATCAGCATACAGAGCTTGTACATGTAAAAGATTAACATGTCGATCTCGCTTATGTGACGTAAGATGAATAGGAACTACAGTATAATTCGATGACCGTCTTATAAGACCATACACATTGACTGAGATGTCATTTTGGTTTTCAAACTTTGGAATGTTTTTTAAGGTTACTGGAAACTCTATACCATTAAAGTCTAATTCGTTTTCATACGGTTTATAATTAGCAAGACGGTCGGAATGTTCTCCAGCAGGATGTAAAGGTGACAAAACTGCCCATTTAAAGCACTCATTGTCATTATTCTGTACATTCACACATGCATGTCTCCATTTTATTTTTAATGGTAGATCGATATAGAGACTCGGTCGCATAGGATTATACTTCTTTACATTGATTTCTAATTTTATTATTTCACTTAATGTCCAATCGGAATCTGTTTCTTGAAATTCTTCAACTTTACGAAGGATTGGTTGTTTTACATTTACTTCGAACCAATCGTCTCCATACTGTGGTATGGAAAATTTCATTTCATGAATGTTTTAAGCTTAATTTCCAGTTGTTTATTCACTACTTTTTTATATTTCGCAACGAGCACACCATATACTTTTATTGGTCCATACTTATTCAATATATCTCGGATTCGTTGTTCAAATACAATTAAAGCATCATCGAGGAACGCACTTATATCTATATGTACAAGATTCAGAATAACACCTGTTCGAAGCCTACAATTAAACGCTGTCTCACATTCAGCCCAGCGAACTCGATCATTTATATCATTATCACCACCAGGCATCTGCATTCTACCACCTCGCTTTAAATGTACATCGAATAAAGCATGGAGACGCATAATGTGTTGAATAATATTGATACATCTCTGCTTTTCAGAGGACCAATACAACTGTCTTAATATATTGTTTAATGTGGCTAGATTAACATTACACTGGTTTACCCATCTGTGAATGATATCAATTTTCACACTTTTCTCTCGAAAGTCTGGCAAAACAGACAAAGCCTCTTCAATCACTGGAATGAGCAATTCACATTCGTCAAGAATATCTTTATCATGACGACGTTTCAGTGGCCTCCCGTCGTTGTTGTCCTGCTTCGCAGAAATTTTACGTTTTGCAGACATGATGACTGATGGAATTGTTTCTGCTGCTGCTGTTGTCTCTGCTCTCAGGATACTCAGCTGCTGCTGCTGCTACTGCTCAGACAAGATGTTAAACCTGGAATGATTTTCAAGCCTGATGCACAGACTAATATTCCCATGATTTCCCACTTTTCCTCTATTTCACACTCTTTATTTTTCCACCACTACAACAGTATGCGTATAGGCTTAAAAAAATTGGAGACAGATTTTTAAAAATAAATACTTAAAGTTAATGTTAAGGATTATTATCATAAAAGTAATAATAAGTTTTTAAATGCGGAAATAACAGCGGTGACAGCGATTACATCGGTTACAACCCTGTTGGAAGTAAACGGATTCAAACGCATAGGAATTAACGGATTCAAACGGATAGAAATTTTTTATCCATTTGAATGTAAACTTTGCATCCTTTTCAATCATTTTCTATCCTTTGTTAGATTTCTAAATCTTTATCCATTTGAATCATTTTCAATACATGAAGTGAAATATAATCCGCCCTTATACGTTTGAATCCGAATTTCTTATCCTCATCTATCCGTGAGATGGTATCGTATTTATCCGTTTTAATCCGTGTTCATCGAAAAATAGTCTATCCTTATGTATCCTTTTTAATCCAACTAAAAATAATCTATCCGTATGTATCCGTTTGAATCCTTCTTCAAGTAAAAATATACTATCCATATCTATCCGTTTCAATCAGCTTTCAACAAGGAATACTCTATCCCCGTCTATCTTTTTGAATCTATATTTAACGAATAATATTCTATCCTCGCATATGAGTTTGAATAAAAGAAATTCTATCCGTATGCTAATTCGTTACAACAAAGCAGCCGCCCTCCACATCCAGCACCGCTGGAGTCGCCACGGAAGAAGCACCACTGCGCTGCAGTTGATCCGGAACTGTATGCCACTTGAGACCGAATGCTCAAATATATCTCCGTACTAGATTGGGTTGTTTGCGGGAGAAAGTGGTGGGGCGCCGTCTCGCGGAATTTGTGGTGAAATTGCCTATCCGTTCTAATCCATAATTTTATATCCGTTATTCTATCCTTCTCTATCCGCAACCTACTTGCCATTCCTTGATATCAATCAAACGGATAAGTATTTTATTCGTGATAGTTAACAAGAAATGTCAAAGGTTGCGGATAGAAGAGGATACATTGGCGGATAGAAAATTATGGATATGCAATATATATGGTGAAGAACGGATTAAAGAGGATAAGCAATGATTCAAACGGATAAGTATTCTATCTGTAATAGTTAACAAGAGATGTCAAAGTAGGTCGCGCATAGAAAAGGATAGGTTACTATAGATAGAAAATGATAGATTGAAACGGATATGCAAAATATTTGGTGTAGAACGGATTAAAGAGGATAAGCAATGATTCAAACGGATAAGTATTCTATCCGTAATAGTTAACAAGAGATGTCAAAGTAGGTCGCGCATAGAAAAAGATAGGTTAGCGGATAGAAAATGATGGATTGAAACGGATATGCAATATATTTGGTGAAGAACTGATTAAAGAGGATAAGCAATGATTCGCAGGGATGAGTATCCTATCCGTGATAGTTAACAAGAAATGTCAAAGTAGGTCGCGAATAGAAAAGGATAGGTTAGTGGATAGAAAATTATGGATTGAAACGGATATGCAATATATTTGGTGAAGAACAGATTAAAGAGGATAAGCAATTATTCGCACGGATAAATTTTTAATCCATCATATTTGCCAGGATCAAATATAACTAGTTCGCGGATAGATAAGGATTGAGACGCGGATAAAAAATGAAGGATTGAAACGTATAAGTATAAAAACGGATACATAAAGACGGATACAGAAGGATTAAAACGGATTGTTACACCGGATAAGATTATGATTCAAACGGATAGATGGATAGCCAACGGATACAAACGGATCGCCGAGTATTAAATGAGTATTCAAACGGATACTTATGGGTAAATGGCGGATTAAAACGGATTAAGTTTCAATCCGTTTACTTCCAGCAGGGAATGACGATGGTGGCGAAGATGTCGATCTCGGCGTTGTCGGCGGCAGCGGCGTTGTTGGCGACGTTGTGAACCATTAGGTTGTGTGAAGAGGAGATCTAGATCGCTGTGGTGGTGGTGATGATGTTCGTGGAAGCTCATAAGATGGCCACTTAAAATCTATTTGATTTCCATAGCCAGTTGATAACGGAGATGAGAATCCAGACGTTGTGGGTGACGTCAGCAACATTACTCGAGCAAACTTAAAATTAAAAAAACTTGAAAATTTAATTAAAGAATGAAAAGTTGAATTATATTAATTAAACCCTACCTCATTCTCTTCATCGGTGACATTAATGTCATCCACATACTTATTTAGCATGTCTTCTAAACTTTTCTTATTCGCCATCTTAAAATCTTATTCTCCTACTGCTGCTACTGCTGCTGCTGCTGGTGCTACTGCTGCTGACTGCTGCTATACCGCTGTCTGTCTGTCTACCGTTTCGTGCCGCCTTATATATCCACAGTCCTCACTACATATACTGCTGGCCCCACTTCGCAAGCTGCGCACGCGCACATGAGAACATAGAAAATGTGCAGAAATCCTAACGCATGCTAGATGAACTACAAAACCACTAGGTCGGTAAGGCAGGTCACTGACATACTAAACGAGCTGTAATCTATGGTATAAATTTTCATTACCGATCGAAGGCATCCCTTTAGTAGGAATCTACATTACTGGCCGAGGGTAATTTTTAGCATGGAGCAGAACCTTGCTTGACGGATAAGTGGTCCAGTATCCCCATAATACAACTACTATTGTTATGTTTATTTTATTCCTTGATAAAAATATTATTAATAACAAAAATATGTAAACTTATAATTTTAGGTAATAAGTTTGTATTAAAATGCCAATTAAATAAATCAAAATATGAGTATAAATTTTATAAATGATGCATAAATGTTGCTTGCAATATATGAAATTTATATTACATTTTCAAAGCTTTGTTTTTTCAATAATACTTTTAGACTTTAATGACTTTAACATTATTTAAATATTAATTACTTATACAAGAATTATTGGTTTTAATTTTGTAAACTAAAATGATCAGGAATAGTTTTATTTAATATTAATTTTATTTTTTTCATTTTTGGTTTCTTGATCGTTGTGTCGCACCTCCCGATGGATTAGCTAACCCGCAAAGTTTAACTTGTATGAGCGACAACTACTTTTCCCATCAGTCGGATAGGGCTAATCGAGAGGCGTATGCTTGGATAATACGGAAAAACTCGGATAAAATATATGAAGCCACGTTAGTAACAATATTTGTATTCCAAAGAGTTAATTAGTTCGTTAGTTGTTCTCTTTTATATAATTATCTTGGTCAAGTTTAAGGGGTTAGACTAGTTTCTCAATTTCAAAAATCGATTTTTTTTTTGCATAATTCGATAGTATACTATTCCAAGAACACTTTCCCAAAGTAAATAAGTATGAAAAATTTAATTTTATAACACAAAAATCGGTAGTCAAAACTTTAAATGCGTTTTTCTCAAAACTGCATTTTCAAAAATGGCTGCACCTCTAGCTCAGAGAAAAATTAAAATATCGATTTGAAATTTTGTACGAATATTCGTAACTAGGATATTTGTGATATTTCAACAATTGCAAATTTGCCGACTAAAAAACGAGCGTTTTTTTTTTTTGCAAAAATGGAATTTTTTTCAAATCACTGCCATTTTGTTAATTTTTGATATTTAAAAAAAATCCTAGTTCACGGTACGGAGAATGTCATCTAGTTTAAGGTCAAATTTTTTTTTCGGATACTGGCATTCTGAGGACGTCTACAGGTGCAGCCGATTCACACCTTCATTCTTGGAGGACTCCGCAGCGTAGCGTATAACTCGGCTTAGACTGCATATTTTGGCGCGAAATTTTTTTTGTATACTCATTAAAAGTGTCTAAATATAGCCTTGAAACTTAAAAATATGTATCTGCTTGGATTTTTTTTTAGCCCTGGAAAATCACCTCGCTTTCACACCCAAGAAACTAGTCTAACCCCTTAATTTTACCATTTTAAATATATCTAAAATAATTAATGTTTTCGAATTGTGTACTTCTTTCGTGTTAATCGAATTTTTGCTTATCCGAGGTATCTTAACCCTCCGAGTACAACGTGGAATCGAGGGACGTATAGTACAATATGGGGTGTGTGTACACCCCACTCTGTTTTTTGCGTTTAAATTTTGAATGGCGCATTTCCGGGTTTCGAAAAATACTTGAATTCAATCCCAAATACCTAGAAGCAATGTAGGAAAGTTGTTAAATAGCTTAGCAATTGTTTAACAATTTTTTTTTATTATTATTTTTTTTTTTTTGCAGCAGGGGCTGAAGTGATACTGAAAGAGAAGGTACTCAAAGCGGGAAGCCTGTCTGCAACCTGTACACAGTGAATATGCGTTTTTTGTTCCGTTGGGGTGGCCATACACCCCCCACGTTGTACTCGAAGGGTTAGTTCTCCATGCATTACCTCGGATCAACGAGGTTATGAGGTTTATCCTCATAAATGAGTAAAGCTACAAAAATGACTTATATAATTTTTTGTTCTTTTTATAGCGATGACCACTTACGATCTCGACAATATGATTCTGTTGATTGAACATGTAATTCATTTCCGTTTTTGTCGAACAATATTATCGTAATCAAAGTGATAGTGTTTGAATTGTACTGAAGAACCCGAAGATAAGATCTGATTGCGGAAGATACGTGACAATGGTTTACAGAAATATCCAACAGGTTTTTACTAGCTTATAATTCACACTAATTTCTCATTCTTAAACTTCTCTTTTGTTTCCTTCCGAATAACAAAAATTATTTCCTTTTTCAGAATTATTTTATTTTCCCTTGAAAATATATCGTCTTCCAAATGAGTCAACTATTACTTTCAAAGAAATCTTTTCATACACGAAAAAAAATTTCTCTTTAAATTAGGCATTTATATCTGTAGAATAGCAATGTATGTATAAGATATAGCTTCTTAGATTTATCCATATTCTTAAAATACCGATATTGAAATATATGATCACAAATTATAGAACACAAACAAAGATGTTTGTGTTCTATAATTTCAATGTATCTACACAAAAAAATTTTTTTGTCAATAATTTTAATTATTTTTTATATATAAAAATGGTAATTGAAGAAAGGTCCAAAAAAATGGTAGGTCCACGCTGTTGTTAAAAAGTTAAAAACTCTGGGATAGATGGTCTCAAAAAAAAAAAATCGAACGGTTTTAGATTCAATATATAAGTGACTATAGCGCATATCATAAGATTTTTGATTTTTTGCGAAATTGACAAAATGGTGCACATTTTTCTAAAACAGACTTTAAAAACGCGTTTTTTTCACCGTTGTTGGAAAAAAAAATTAGTTAAAATCAAAATTTAAAAAAATTCTTGATATGCGCTATACACAGTAAAAACTAGGCATTCTTTTGAATTCGGGATCCTTTTTTTAAGCGTTTTAATATGATCCCCACAAGAGACTGTTTTAATACCAATTTTCGTCTTGTTTTATACTGTACTAACTTCAGATTGAACAATACGATACCGAAA
>CAJFCP010022019.1:0-11565 GCA_904066005.1 Synergus itoensis | reverse complement strand
TTCCGATGTGTCGCTAAAGTGGGAGTATTGCCGAGTGTCGCAAGGGTAGGGTCGATTCAGAGCGTCCCTGTGATTGGTTCGAGTCCAAAAAGTAGGGATAGTTAGTAAATTGACTGTATTAGGGAGCGCGGACGATGTAGAAAGACCTAGGTGAATTTGTTGGACTTAGAAATATTTTCGATCTTCCTAAGGAAGATCGAAAATACTTCCAAGTCTTTTGACAGGTGTAGGTTAGGATGCCCAAGCAGGTTAAGAATAATTAGTGATAAGAGGGTTTTGCTAATAGCAATTATTGCGGATATCAATGGGATGCTGAACGAACTCTAAAAATTTGTATAATAGATCGATTGCCAAAGAAGTTTTTTTTTTAAAGAATTTTCAGAATTCACGTTTTAAAAAATTTTAGGAGATACAGAAGACATTTAAAATTATTTAGAATAATTTAAAGAGATTGCAAGAGGTTTCAAAAGATTTTAGAAAATTTCATACAATTTCAAGTGATTTAAAATGACTCAAAAATTTCAGAGTTTTAGAAAAGATTTAAAGTAATTTGAGAGATTTCGAAAGGACTTAAAAGGATTTGAAAAGATTCCTCTATTATTAAAAGGACATACGTATCGAATATCGAAAAACTGTAATGCTAAAATGCGTGAACCGGATTCCTTATTGGTCAATACAGTTCGTGACGCGTCGTATATCGATAATCGCGGGCGACGCGGGAAATTTTAAATCTTTATATTTTACAAAATCGCTTAAATTAAAAATAAAGTCAACCCGCGCGCGTTCGGTCTCGTTTTAATTTATTTTAGAGAATTTCAAGATATTTAAGGAGATTTTAAGTGTTTTTAGTGAATTTCAAGAGGTTTCGACAGCTTTAAAATGATTCTAAAGAATTTCAAGAAATTAAATTATGCAAGGACGAACGCGCGCGGAGCGCGCGAATTTACTTTTTTTAAATACTATAATTTATGATATTTTATTTCTTCTTTTCTATTCGTCATAATTAAAATTTTATTTTAAAAAATTTGAGTTTTATACGAATAACAGTAAGATGATATGAATTTTAAAAAATTAACCAATTTTTAAAAATAATATATATTTTTAAAAAATGTTTCCTTATATTTTATATTTTATAAATTAAATAATTACAACATGCGTGTTTTGCTTTATAAAAAATAAAAATATTTATTAGATTGTTTTCGAAGTTAACTACCTTTACAGTTGTATTGATGTTTAATTGTGTTTTTTTTTCTAAAAAAAATACCACATTTATAGTTGTGTAGAGTATTATTTGAAGTAACTGACGAATTAATTGTTTATTTTAATTATTATTCTAAAACTGTAAATTTCTTAAGTTTTTTTTAGATACAACTGTAAATGTAGTAAATTTTTAGAAGAATATAATTACCCACTGTTTTTGTTTATAACTCATGATACTTCATATTTCTTTAAAGTCTGATACTTTATAAACTATTGATACAACATCTATTTTACGTTATCAAAAATAATAATTATTAGATTGTTTTCAAAATTAACTGCATTCATAGTTGTACAGTATTATTTGAAAAACCGGTTAATTAATTATTAAATTAATTTATTAATTAGTCATAATGAATTAGTTAATTGTTTATTTTAAATATTACTATAAAACTGATTTTTAAAACCAATATTTTCGATATATTTCAAGTTTATACTCGTGATAAAATGATGATTAATGAAATCAAATTCAAATGAGCGCGCGCAAGTATCGATTGTCGAAAATCACTATCGATACCTACATGACGACGAATCAGGAGTGTGGAATAAACATTACGATATTTCGACTTCGACTCAATCATCTTTTTAGAAATAGATATAATGTTAAGATATTTCATGTGTTTCAAGAATTTTAAGAGATGAGAAGGAATTTGAAATGATTCAAATGATTTTAAAGGGATTCAAGAAATTTAATAAAATTTAAACACATTTTTAATGATTTTAACACATTTTTAAAGTGATTTTAGGAAATTTTATAAAATTTAAAGTAATTGTAAATGATTTTAAAGAATTTCAAGCGATTTAAAGCGCTTTAAAAGATTTTAAAGAATTTTAGTGATTTCAGTTAAAATTTTTTTTTTAATGATTTAGAACGATTTATAGGCACAGGGTTATCTTGCGGATCGGGAAACCAGGAAAAACCCCCGGGAATTTCTACTTTTGCAAATTTTTTTTAAATCACTAAAAGACATCCATAAATTGGTCGGAGGAAAAAAAAATTTAATCGGGAGAAACCAGGGAATTTCAAATTGCCTGATCACTAGACACCCTGCGGTATTTTAAGAGATTTAAAATCATTTCGTAGAAGTTCAAGAGTTTCTAGTGATTGTAAGGAATTTCAAGTTTAAATGAATTTTAAATACTTTAAAACAATTTGAAGGGCTTTTAAGAGATTTTAAATGATTTGAAGACTTTTAAGCGATTTCAAAAGAACTAGATGTCTTGCACGCCCCTATTTCTTTACACGGGCTTTTTCTTAAAAATGATCAAAATTCCTCTGACCAAATCATTCTGAGAAAATGTTACAATTTAGATGTTAAAATTTGCAACATTGATAAAAAAAATGAAACATTCAATAATTTTATTTTAGACTCAAAAATAATCCAACCATAAAAATTGCTTCTCTATAAACTAGAAATTTCGAAGTGTGTGTATAATTTTAAAGGTATAAAATGAATTGAGAAATATTTTTTAAATTTTCAAAATTTCAAGGAAACATCAAAAAACTTTGAGTGATTTTAAAGGACTTCAATATTCTTTAGAGGATTTCATTAATAGTCTTATATGTCTTGAAATATCCTCAAATTTGTAAATAAAAAATAAAATTACCCATTGAAATCTATTTAAATTTCTGAAAAATACAAGAAATCTGTCGAAATCACTTAAAAATTCTCAAAAACAAGTATTGTCCCTTAAAATTTTTTAATAAATTCCATAAAATTTGTTGAAATCCCGATTTCTTGAACTTTTGAAATTCCTTAAAGTATGTTTTAATTCTTTAAAATCTTTTGAAATCCCTCCTTTTATTATAATACAAATTGAACGTAATTCAAATTTTCTTAAATTGCTTGAAATTCTTAGCAAGTTCAAGAAATTGTAAATATTTTATAAGATATTAAAAGAATTCAAAGGATTTAAAAAGATTTTTCGAAAATTGAAAGAATGTCACTGAATTTCTAATTTTTTTACGAATTGGAAAGAATTTCATTATTTTGAAACAATTTTATTATACGAAAGAATTTCGTGGGATTTCAAAATGGAATTTAAAAGACATTTTTAACGGATAATATGCATTTTTGAGAATTTTCAAGTAATTTCAACAGATTTCTTGTAATTTTCAGAAAGGGCATAGCAGGATAAGCAAGTATTAGCTGCCCCCAGCCGAATCTCTTCGATATTTTCACCATGAGTTGGTATTAATATGAAGTTCAATTCCCCGGAAAAATATGTCTGAGAAATCATTTTTATGGGAGTTATGGGTGTGAGTAGAAAAATTGAAAAACACATTTTTCTTGGAAACGGCTAGACCGATTTCGATGGGGAAAAAATATGTTATGGATCTCAATGGAGGGATGTTTTGGAAAAATTATGGGACATTTTAGTCAAAAAGGAAAGGTCAAAAAAAAATTTCAAAATTTTTTTTGAATAGGAAATTATCGAAGCACAGTCACAGTTTTTTGCTTGAAAATACCTTTAATTATTAGAAAAAATATGTGAAAGTTTGAGCTCAATCGGAGTTGCTGCTCATGGTTAAACAAATTCAAAATCTGCAGCGTACCACGTTAAATGCACGTCCGCTGATGTATAATGAGGAGTCTGCGCAGAAATATTCCCTAAGCTTGTGCTGACATTGCTCATTTTGACCAATTTTTTAATTAATAATAGAATTCTCTAGCTTTTAGTTTATTTATTTTTAAGGAGGAACATGCGCCAGGTAAAATCCGAGATTTTTGAATGCCCTTGAAATATGTTATATTTCAAGTTATATTAATTCCGCGTCATTTAGAATTTTTTTAGAATTTTTTACCGCTTGGTATAAAAAATATAAGCTTTTACATTAACATTGTGTCTTATGGAACTAACCTAGCAGAATCACATAAACTGGAGAGTTTTCTTCGAAAATCCGAAATAAACACTCAAAAAACTGTTTTTATTAAAGAATGAACCTTACTTGTCTCGGCAAAAATAAAAAATTGGTATCTACCCTGGTTCAATTTTTTATAAATTAACTTTTAAGCTGAAAAAATCAGCTGTCAACAAATAAAACGAATAAAACTAACGAAACGTGGCAACGCTGTAAACTGCAGTTTCTTTGGAGCAGAAGATATAGCGGATATAGCAGACGATAATATAGCAGACGCTATCACTCACAAATACTACAGCTGACTACTATGAAGTCAACATGCTGACTGACTTCCGCAAACGTTGCCACGTTTCTTCGCATTTTTTTCCAATTTTATAATTTATAAAATAACTAATAATATTAGGTTTTTGGGCAAGAAACATAAATAACTGTTATTTAAGAAGCACAATCTACAATATCAAAACAACAATTTACGTATTAAATAATATTGATAAGAGTCTTTTATAATAATTGGAATCATAACCTTTTTAAACTTTGTTTTGTAAATTATTCAATGATTTTATATTTAATTTGTCAAATTTTGTGGAAATCTGACTTATATTAAACTAAAGAATTTTTGGATTCTACCTTTGTATTTTATATCAGTCTATTTATGAACTTTTTTACACACGCTCACATGATTCAAGAGTTGCGCACGTTCCTCCTTAATAGTAACTTAAATGAACAATTTCACCAAACGACTATATCTGTGAGAAGCGCCCAAGCTTAGGGAATATTTCTATGCAGACTCCTCATTATACATCAGCGGACGTGCATTTAGCGTGGTACGCTGGAGATATTCAATTTGTTTACCCATGAGCAGCAACTCCGATTGAGCTCAAACTTTCACATATTTTTTCACATAATTCAAGGTATTTTCGGACAAAAAACTGTGACTGTGCCTCAAGAATTTCCTATTCAAAAAAAGATTTGAAAATTTTGAAAATTTTTTTTGACCTTTCCTTTTTGACTAAAATGTCCCATAATTTTTCCAAAACATCCCTCCATTGGGACCCATAACATATTTTTTCCTCGTCGAAATCGGTCCAGCCGTTTCCGAGAAAAAGGTTTTTTTCAATTTTTCTACTTACACCCATAACTCCCATAAAAATGATTTCTCAGATATAATTTTCCGGGGAATTGAACCTCATATTAATACCAACTCATGGTGAAAATTTCGAACAGATTCGGTTGGGGGCAGCTAATACATGCTTATCCTGCTATGCCCTTTCAATAGATTTCATTGAGCTATTTTATTTTTTCGTTATTACAAATTCGAAGGGATTTCAAGACATGCACTCAATAAAACGGTTCTTTGAATCAAAGTATATTTCTTTAATTCAAAGAAATATTTTTCTTGTATCTAAGGAACGTATGGATGGATGGATGGATGGATGGATGGACAGTTCGGGCGAGGCGCCCCACCCCCGTGGGGCCCTGCAGGCACTCAGGCTAAAAGCCCATTGTGCCTAATCCCTTTCCCCTTGACGCTCACTAGCCCCCCATTCCAGTCCTCCTGAAGAAGCCTAGAATGTCGCTAGCCTGTAGCGCCCCAATCTCCTCTGGTTCCAGCAAAGCCGCACCGAGGGTTTGGTGTCTGAGCCCAGCGATTGCCGGGCATCTTGCCCCATCTTTTGTTTATGGTAATTCAAATGGTTGTGCCCCGTGAGCAGCTGTACCATTAGAGTTACCTCTTTCCTGGTCTGGCTTAGGATATATTGGGCCAAGTCCCTCCTGCGGCATGTGCCCAGGAGGGTCTTCGCCTGCCTACATCTCTTCACCTGCGCCCAGTGTTTGTGGTGCTGTTGCACCACCCAGTTTTTGATCTCCAGCCTGGTACAGCAGGCTGCCTGGCCCAGAAAGGGTTCTGGACCGATCGGTCTGCCTGCTGCTCCTTTTTTCGCTAGTTGATCTGCTTTCTCGTTGCCCTTGATCCCTGAGTGACCAGTGACCCATATTAGGGCCACCCTATTGTTTTCTGACAGTTGGTTGAGAGCCTTTTTACACTCCCACACCAGAATCGATGTGATTTCCGGTTTCCCAACCGCTGTGATTGCCGCCTGGCTATCAGAGCAGATGTTAATGCGTCCGCCCCTTTTGTTTTCCTCTAACACCATCTCCGCGCATCGGAGAATGGCAAATACCTCCGCCTGGAATACCGTTGGGTATTGTCCCAGTGGGATCGCCATCCCCCTCTTACGCGCGCTGTCAGACAGTCCAGTTCCTGTCGAGCCCTCCGTCTTGGAGCCATCCTTAAACGCGATGTCCCCTTATATGGGGACATCGCATGTTGACCACTGTGTAGTGGTCTCCCTGGTAACACCCGATCTCGGATGTACCTCTCGACCAGCTTCTCCAATGTCTTCAAAATGAAGGATGTCAAGCTGACCGGTCTGAAGTCCTTGGCAGCAGTGTAGCCTTCCCTTCCCGGTTTGGGCAGGAAGACCACTCTGCTGCCCCTCCATGTCATTGGCACGTGCCTCAGTGCTATACTAGCCCTGAATACTTTCGTCAAGGGCAGTCGCAGTTCCTCCAGTCCCTCTTGTAGAAGAGCTGGGTATACTCCATCCGCCCCCGGTGATTTGTAAGATTGAAAGGTCCTTACAGCCCAATCAACCTTCTTAACCGACACTATGTCGGACGCGAATCACCAGTCTGCCCTTCTACCCGGGCATACCTGATACACGTCCTCCTGGTCCGTTGGGATAATCTGAACGCCCGGGAAGTGCACCTCCATGAGACGCCTCAGATAATCCTCCTCATTCTCAGCAAGCTCACCCGTTTCCAGCCTTATCGGCCCTAGGCGAGCTTCTGGATTTTTTGCAAGGATCTTTTGTAAGAGGGCCGTCCTGGGAATGTTGTTCGTTTCCTCACAGAACTCTCTCCAACCTTCCCGCTTGTATATGTTGATCATGTTCTTATATTCCTTCCGGGCCTCTCTATATCGGTCCCAGTCCGAGATCAACTTGGTTTTAAAAGCCCTATTGTACAGTCTCCTAGCCCCTGTCCGAAGGGCCTCCAAATGTTTATTTCACCATTGTGCCCCTCGGCCAGTGCCCACCGCAACAATTGGACAATTGTTTTCGAACGCTGTGATGAGGGCTCTTTGCAGTAAATCTGCAACCAGCTCCCTCTCATCAGTCGTCTCATATTTTGTAGGAAAGTCCCCCAGCCTACCTCGGAGTTCCTCTCTGAAGGCCTCCCACTTATTATATCTAGGATTTCTCTTCAGCTGTACCTCCGGATTCCTGAGGGCCAATCGAAAGAATCGTCAAGAACCTCCTTCCTGCTTTTGGTCTGGAAGGTGGGAACATTACCTCGATTTAAGATCTCTAGATCCTTGCCCGCTAGATATTCCAACAGAACCCTGCCCCTGTCATTGACGCCCGTGCTTCCCCACACCACATGGTGTGCGTTAGCATCGCACCCCAAGAGCAGCAGGATCCCCATACTTTGACAATGCTGCACCAGAACCTCCACCTCCGGCGGCGGAGGTCCAGCTGCAGCATCCCCTGGGAAGTAGGCCGAAGCTATATAAATCTCCAGCCTTTCTCCCTTACTACCCCTGAGCCTTGCCCTAATAACCACAAGGTCTCTTTAGCAAAACTTCGGCACCAGTAGGGCATCCATGACTTTGACAGCAATGCACGCCCTTGGCGAATTCTCGGGCGGGCCCTTAAAAATCGTGCCACAACCCCCTAATCCACTAATCTTCTCCCTGTGTAACCAGAGTTCCTGTATTAGGGATATGCCTGTACGCATCGCAGTCATGCACCTGGTTAATACCGTCGAGGCGCCTTTGCTACGATTCAAATTGATCTGTATAAATGGGATGTCCAATCTAGCCATTGAAAAGACTACTCCGGGGCATCTCCTTTCTCTGCAGCGCCTCTTTCGAGGTCCTGCTGGTTCAGCTTAATGCTATTTCCGCCACAGACCCTCGAGCCTTCAGTTTTCAGGGCCGGCTTCTGGAACCCGAGGCGCCTCAGGACCATCGCCGGATCCTCGGGTTCCCCCGGGATCCGGACGGTTGCCCTGACGTACCTCTGCAGTACCCCCAGCCCATGAATCCTGGTTTCCAGGCCTTCTGCGAGCCTGAAGCTGGGGGCCCTTGTCTCGAGCCACTCCCTCGTCCAGGTGTCAGCTACCCGCACCACGATGGCCCCCGCCCTGAGGAAGGTCCCGTCCAGTCTGGGCGCCCGCTCCTCGGGGCATGGCGTCAATCGCTTTCACGATTTCCACCCTCAGCCTGTCCAACTCCCTCAAAGTCAGACAGGCCTCTGGGTAGCCCGCCGCGACGATCACCCTCGTCAGCGCACTATCGGCCACATGGGCATAAGAGAGGCCCGGGGCTTCAGGATCCCTGTGCCTCTTGGCCGCCCTGTCCGGAGGAGTGTCCTGAGACCCCTTCTTCCTTTTGCCTGAAACCAAGACCTCCTTTGGAGTGCCTTGGTTCCCTACTGATGATTGGGCAAGTAGAAGTCGCCTTTTGCGCCGCCTCTTCTCTGCACCACACGGCCCTTTCTTCTTGAAGGGAAGGTCCGTGATGCAATGCCCCACTTCATCTACCGCCCGGAAGGTGCCCTCCAAAGAGCCCCCTCCTAGCGGATCTTTTACGACAGAGCCCTTTAGCAGAGCCCTCCTGAGAGGGCCCCCCACAAGAGCCCCCCTGGTTTGAGGGCCCTGGATTAGGGTCTTCCCCTGAAGGCCCCGCTTTGGAGCCTTCGGGTTTTTTATTTTTTATATTAAAAATGCGGTCCATATGGATCCCACGAGCAGCTAGGGAAGAGGTATTCCATCCATGCAGATCCCCGCATACATGGATGGGGCCTATTATAATACGGGATTTGGCCTGGTTTCCCGAATTCACCGTTTGAGACACCCCCGCCCCTAGCTCCAGCGAGCAGGCTCCTGCCCAAGACAGCTCCCCCTCGCTGAAGACAGGGGCGGATTTTGGTAACCCTGGTGCCATTCAACCCTCGACACGGTTGGTCACATCTTAGTTTGGGGGCCAGAGGACTCACGCCCTCAATATTCTGAGAGGTGTGACCGATTCCTCCCAGAAGTATCGCTCCTTTGTTCAGATCCCACGGACTACCAACCTTCCCCAGAGTCCCTGGGCCTCACAGCCCAGTTCTTCTAGTTCGCAGATCCCGAAGTGGCAGCCCGTAGAGACCCTTAAGCCTTCCCACCAGCTGCAAGGTCACGTGATCCCTAGGGAGGGTAAGGAACGTATTGATGAAGGCAAAGAAATATTTATTTGGTGCTGTGAAATATTCGTTGAGCGAACAAAATATTTTTTTAATTGTAAGAAATAATTGGTTGATATAAAGAGTCATTATGTACTATAATGCGAAGAACTATAGATTGAAATCAAGAAGATAATTATTTATTTTTTTTGAATTATTTATTTTTTATTTAAAGATAATATATTAATCAAAATGATAAGTATTTATTTAAAATAAAGAAATAATTTTTCGATATAAATAAATATATCTTTGACAGTTAGATAGGTCCGATCTGCTAGCACCTCCACAATCGAATAAACATAAATGTTGCCAAATATGTAAAATTATTTAAAAATTTATTTCAATACGAGCTTCATTGAGATTTCTGCTATACATATTGTTAAATCCACAACAATGGAGTATTTTCTGAATCATGAACGATAGAGAACTTTGTCATAAGATAATCTTCTTGTATTCGCTGAGCACAAATCATAAAAAAAGTTTTTTTAATAAAAAATTATCATATAAAAGCTTTTTGACTAATTTTGAGACATAATCTTTCTCAAGACACCAAAAAATGTAGAAGTTTTATCAAAAAGTAGTTTTTTTGTGCAAAAATTATTTTTCAAAACTACGGGTAGGTTTTCAATGATACGAATTCCTTTTTCGAATTTTTTTTTCGGGATTTTCAAGAGTCCGAAAATAGCCCACAATTCTTGTGTATTTTCTTTTATCCAAAAATTATTTTTCAAAATGGAGGGTAGATTTTTAATGGTAGGGTTTGCTTTTTTGAATTTTATTTTCGAGTATTTCAAGAGCCCGAAAACAGCCCGAAATTCTTGTGCAGTTTGTTTTGTCGAAAAAGTATTTTTCAAAATTGAGGATAGGTTATCAATGATAAGGGTTGTTTTCTCGAATTTGGTTTTTTTGATATTTCAAGAGCCCGAAAATAGCCCGAAATTCAGGTATGATTGGATTTAAAGTTTTTAATGATTTTATGTACTGGAGGTGCTAGCTGCTCAGGCAGTCAGCGCTTCCACCCAAAGTGTTTTCTGTGATAGGGGTTGCTTTTTCGAATTTTGTTTTCGAGTATTTCAAGAGCCCGAAAATAGCCCGAAATTCTTGTGCAGTTTGTTTTGTCGAAAAAGTATTTTTCAAAATTGAGGATAGGTTATCAATGATAAAGGTTGTTTTCTCGAATTTGGTTTTTTCCTATTTCAAGAGTTCGAAAATCAGGTATGATTGAATTTTAAAATTTTCATGATTTTATGTACTGGAGGTGCTAGCTACTCGGGCAGTCAGCACCTCCACTAAAATTTGTGTTTTCTGAGAAAAATAAAATAGTCCAAAAATCGGGATTACCGCCCAAAATTAGCACGAAAATAGCCCGAAATTATGGTATAAAAAAAATATTCAAATTCGGTTGTGGAGGTGCTAGCGGATCGGACCTAAGTAAATAAATTAATACTTAAGTAAACAAATTACTTCATTCGACCAATGAATTGTTTTTTGAGATAAGAGTACCAACTCCACTGTATGATATAAATGTTTCTTTGAATTAAATATCTCTTTAAATTTTTAAATATATTTCTTTGATTCAAAGAAACCATAATACTTGATCCATGCAATAATCAATTATTAAATTTGAAAAGCATATTGTTTATTCAAAGAGTCAAATTTATTAAAGTTAAGAAATATTTCTTTGAGTGCTCTTTGAATCGTTTAATATTGCTTGAATTCTGATTAAATTTCATAAAATTGCTTAAAATCTCTAGAAATCGTTAAAAATAATTTGAAATGTCTTAAAAATTTATGAAATTTCTTGAGATCCCTTCAACTTGTTTTTAATCATTCAAATCCTTTTAAATCTCTTGAAACTTTCTAACGACATTTTAGATTCTTTTAAATCTTTTTGGAATATCTGAAATTCTTAAAAATCTTCTAAAACGCTCTATATTACTTAAAATTCAATGAAATCATTTAAAGTCTCTTTAAGTGCCTTGAAATTTTGTAAAATTATTTAAAATTACACTACCGTCGGAAATTGTGCATACGACTGTTGTGAGGGCTAATAAAAATCATTGTTGACTTCGAACCACGATATCTCGGTGAAAAAAAGAGATAGGACATTCTTAAAAAAACAGTTGGAAACCTTATGAAATTCCACGTCCAGTGATA
>CAJFCP010021952.1:0-12074 GCA_904066005.1 Synergus itoensis | reverse complement strand
CGCGGAACTCATTTTTATTCACGTGCGTTCTCTTGGACGGTTCGAGGGATACTGAAGTGGTATCATAGGTGCGCATTAGTCCTTTGAACGAACTTTAATTTAAAAAAAAAAACGTTCAAAAATCTCCATTAGTTTCCGAAATATCGCGAACACGCTCTTGTTGAACAGACTGTATGTTTGTATTTTTTGTTAAAAATCTCCCTAGATTTTACCATCTAAACTGTACAAGGAGGGGCAAAAAGCAAATTTTAATAATATTCACTAATTTATATAGTAATACATAGCTACTTACAAAATTATAAAATATTTCGGAATAAAAACTAAATTTTAAAGGGCTATGGTCAACAAAGAAGGTTGTTTTGGACCCTAATCCAATTTCAATTTCAATATCAGCAACATGTAGGGTTACAATAGTATAGTAAATCTACCCAACCAGGAATCTCAGAAATGAGTAGTTTTTGAGTTATGTAATGTGACACCCACTTTTTTAATTTTAATAAATAAATTAATGGTCTCAAAAGTGGTACACAAGGGACCCTAATTGAGATAAATTTAAATAAGAAAGAGGTATTTAAGAAATCAGCGACAAAATTAAATAAATTAATAATTAGGAATCGAAAAGAAAGAAAAGGTTAGCTCAGTTCTTTACATAAATTATGGTAGAGGGGTGTAGTTTCCAAAATTACAAAGGTCCAATCAAATACAGATATATATCAAATAATTAACAATAATTTATTAGATTTAAGATATTCAAACAATATAAACGAGAATTTTGATTATAAACAACTTTCAACATTTATAAGAACACGTGTATAATTTCAAAATGATTACATAATTTTCTATTTCATAAATAGATTATAAAGTTCATTAAATAAAGAAGCTACAATAATAATATATAATAAAAGGGGTATTCACATTTAAACTATATGGTAAGCAAGAGATAAGCAAAATATCGATAAAAGGGAGTTTAACAAATTTTGGGGAATATTTCATTTTAAATTTATACATTTTTATAAATATATTCAGACGCCAAATAAAAGATAAGAGGTTACAATATAATTAATTATTAATTAAGTAAAAGGGTAATAATAATTAATATAATAATAATTATAATATAAGCATAATTATTAATAAGCAAAAGGGTAAGCAAAATGGGTAAGCTAAATTCCGGGAAATATATATTTAAGATGTAAAAAGATAATTATATGGTAAGCAAAGGATATAAAAATATAATTATATGGTAAGCAAGGGATATAAAAATATAATTATTTTGTAAGCCAGGGACATGATAAGCAAAATTCAGGGATATACGAGGGCGGTCCGATAAGTACTTAGCCTCATCGCCCGATGATTCTACTATCGCAAAAGAAATTTACTATCGTGTAGTACATTGTCGTAGACGGCTACTATCAAAATTTCAGCCTAATCGGACTCGTAGTTTTGTTTTGACCGCGTGTGGAAGCTGTCGTGTCCGCGGATTTTAGAAAAATGGAAAAAGAGCAATATCGGTCAGTGATTCGATTCTTGTTTTTGGAAGGGAAATCATGCACCGAAATCAAAGAGCGCTTTGATACTGTGTACAGTAACTCTTCTCCTTCGATGGCGACCGTTAAAAATTGGTTTAACGAGTTTCAACGTGGTCGTACGTCGGTTTTTGATGAGTTACGCCCAGGTGCCCCGAAAACGGCTACCACGGAGGATAACGTGACAAAAATGCACGATTTCGTATTGGCAGACCGTCGATTGAAGGTGCGCGAGATAGCTGAGACAGTAGGCATCTCAAAAGACCGCGTGGGTCCTGCACGAAATTTTGGGTATGAGAAAGCTTTCGGCGCGATGGGTGCCGCGTTTGCTGACTCCGGACAACAAGCGCAACCGTGAGACCATTTCAGAGCAGTGTTTGACGCTGTTTAAGCGTAATCCGAAGGAGTTTCTACGTCGTTTCGTGACTGTCGACGAAACATGGATTCACTGGTACACACCAGAGACCAAGCAGCAGTCGAAACAGTATGGATTTCTCCAGACGAATCTGCTCCGAAGAAGGCAAAAACTGTCCGATAGGTAGGAAAGGTGATGGCCACCGTTTTCTGGGATTCACAAGGTGCGATCTACATCGATTATCTGGAGAAGGGCAAAACGATCACAGGGCTCTACTATGCCGAATTATTGGGCTGATTCGACGCCAAATTGCAGAAAAAATGGCCCCATTTGGCGAAGAAAAATGTGCTCTTCCACCATGACAACGCACCGGCTCACACCTCCGTCGTCGCCACGGTCAAATTGGTCGAATTAGGCTACGAACTGCTGCCCCATCCACCGTATTCTCCAGATTTGGCCCCGTGCGACTTCTTTTTGTTTCCAAACTTGAAAAAGTCACTCGCCGGGCAGAAATTTGAGTCGAATGAGGAGGTTATCGCCGCCACGGAGACCTACTTTGCGGACCTCCAGAAAACGTATTTTTCAGACGCATTAAAGAAGTTGGAGCATCGCTGCATCAAGTGTATCGAGCTAAAGGGAAACTATGTTTAAAAATAAATTGCCACTTTTCCAAAATTTTCGTTTTTCTTTTGTAGGCTAAGTACTTATCGGACCGCCCTCTTATATGGGGCCCAGTGTTTGTGGTGCTATTGCACAACCCAGCTTTTGATCTCCAGCCCGGTACAGCAGGCTGCCAGGCCCAGAAAGGGTTCTGGGCCGATCGGTCTGCCTGCTGCTCCTTTTTTTGCTAGTTGATCTGCTTTCTCATTGCCCTTGATCCCTGAGTGACCAGGGATCCATATTAGGCCCACCCTATTGTTTTCTGACAGTTGGTTGAGAGCCTTTTTACACTCCCACACCAGAATCGATGTGATTTCCGGTTTCCCAACCGCTTTGATTGCCGCCTGGCTATCAGAGCAGATGCTAATGCGTCCGCCCCTTTTGTTTTCTTCTAACAGCATCTCCGTGCATCGGAGAATGACAAATACCTCCGCCTGAAATACCGTTGGGTACTGTCCCAGTGGGATCGCTATCCCCCTCTTACGCGTGCTCTCGTACAGTCCAGCTCTCGTCCAGCCGTCCACCTTGGAGCCATCCGTAAATACGATGTCCCCTTGTAGGAAGGCCCCCCTCCTCCTTTTTCCACGCCTCCCTTTCAGGAATTCATGTCCGGAAGAGTTGGTCGAAGCTGTACCTTTTTGTTATTTTATCATGCCGCATCCTAAGAGTCGGCACACTACTGATATTGCTTGGAAGCCTTGTGTGTCTAGGCCCCTGTGACCACCTACCCGTCGCATCAAGACGCCCAACCGTCCGAGTCGCCCCCGCAGTTATCGTACATGTAAGGGCTCCTCACAGAGCATGAGGCCCACTGCCGCCATCGGCGTGGTCCTCATTGCTCCGGTAGCAGCCCTGAATGCTAGCGCCTGCAGGCAGCCCAGCCTCGCTTGGACCGTCTTAAACTGCAACCTTGGCCACCAGACCACAGATGCATAGAGTAGCCTCGGTTTTAGAATCGCTGAGTAGAGCCAGGCAATCATGCCCGGCCCCAAACCCCACGTTCTACCGAAAGCCCTTCTACACATCCAGAAGGTTGCAATGAACCTTCTACACTGCACTTCCAGATGATCCACCCAGTTCAGTTTCTTATCTAGGATAGTTTCCAGATATTTCACCGACTGGGCTACTCGGATCATCTTTCCGCCAAGTTTGTGGCCCGTTAGCGCAGCCACCTTATATTTTCTCGTGAAGACTACAAGATCAGTCTTCTCCGGATTGACCATCAGCCCTGATGCTACGCACCAGAGCTACACAATTCGCAGGGCCGACCTCGTGAGATTCATAAGGGTGTCCAAATGTGGTCCCCTAATCAGGATCGCAAAGTCGTCCGCATACCCTTGGGCATAAAAGCCCTCCTCATTCAGAATTCGGAGAAGCCCATCCACGACCAAGAACCACATGAGGGGCGATAGGACCCCCTCCTGTGGGCAGCCCCTGGATGTTATTCCTCCGATTCTGCTGCCTCTCCATTCCGACGAGAGACGCCTGTACCGCAGCATGCTTTGGATCCAATGAGTAAGCTGTCACGACACGCCGCATTTCAGAGCCTCTCTGCATATGACTTCCGGGGGAGTGTTGCTGAAGGCCCTTTCTATATCCAAGAAGGTGCCTACCACATACCCGCCTTCCTCTAATTGCCGCTCAATTCTCCCAACAGCCTCATGTAGGGCCGTGTCGACCGAGCAGCGTGCCTGGAAGGCATGTTGACCACTGTTTAGTGGTCTTCCTGGTAACACCCGATCTTGGATGTACCTCTCGACCAGCTTTTCCAATGTTTTCAAAATGAAGGATGTCAAGCTGACCGGTCTAAAGTCCTTGGCAGAAGTGTAGCCCTCCCGTCCCATTTTGGGCAGGAAGACCACTCTGCTGCCCCTCCATGCCATAGGCACGTTCCTCAGCGCTATGCTAGCCCTGAAAGTCGCAATCCCTTCAGCCCTTCTTGTAGAAGAGCTAGGTATACTCCATCCGCCCCCGGTGATTTGTAAGGTTGAAAGGTCCTTACAGCCCAATCAACCTTCTTGACCGAAACTATGTCGGACGCGAATCCCCAGTCTGCCCTTCTACCCGGGCCTACTTGGTACGCGTCCTCCTGGTCCGTTGGGACAATCTGAACGCCTGGGAAGTGCACCTCCATCAGACACCTCAGCCAATCCTCCTCATTCTCAGCAAGCTCACCCGATTCCAGCCTTAGCGGCCCTAGGTAAGCCTCTGGATTTTCTGCAAGGATCTTATGCAGGAGGGCCGTCCTGGGAATGTTATTCGACTCCTCACAGAACTCCCTCCAACCTTCCCGCTTGTATTTGTTGATCATGTTCTTATATTCCTTCCGGGCCTCTCTATATCGGTCCCAGTGCGAGATCAACTTGGTTTTGAAAGCCCTATTGTACAGTCTTCTAGCCCCTGTCCGAAGGGCCTCCAGGTGTTTATTCCACCATTGTGCCCCTCGGCCAGTGCCCACCGCAACAATTGGACAATTGTTCTCGAACGCTGTGACTAGGGCTCTCTGCAGAGAATCTGCAGCCAATTCCAGCTTAGCAGTCGTCCCATATTTTGTAGGAAAGTCCCCAAGCCTACCTCGGAGTTCCTTTCTGAAGGCCTCCCACTTAGTATATCTAGGATTTCTCTTCAGCTGTACCTCCGGTTTCCTGAGGGCCAGTCGAAAGATAAGCTGTCTATGGTCTGAGAGCGACTCCTCATCAGACACTTTCCAACCTCTCACCTTATCCACTAGTCCCCCTGAACAAAGCGTCACGTCAAGAACCTCCTTCCTGCTTTTGGTCTAGAAGGTGGGAACATTACCTCGATTTAAGATCTCCAGATCCGTGCACGCTAGATATTCCAACAGAACATGGTGCGCGTTAGCATCGCACCCCAAGAGCAACAGGATCCCCATACTTTGGCAATGCTGCACCAGAACCTCCACCTCCATCGGCGGAGGTCCCGCTGCAGCATCCCCTGGGAAGTAGGCCGAAGCTATATAAATCTCCAGTCTTTCTCCCTTACTACCCCTGAGCCTAGAGTTCGAAAATTCTCGGTAATTTAAATTTGGAGAAGGTAACGGAGAACGTTACCGTATGTTACCGAGAATGGGAGAATTTATCGAGAATTTATGAGAATGTTAATTTTTTACTTTTATTTCTTATTTTTGAATTCAAATAACGTTTATATTGAATATATTTAAACATAAATAACAATAAACATTAGAAATAAAAAATTAGTTACCCCTATGAACGCCTTGTTGGAAGAATTTCGAAAAAATATCTTTGATTACGATAAGGCGCGAAATTCAAATTATTACAGTTATCAAAATTATGCAAATTATTAAATTAATTATTAATTAACAATATTATTCATAATTATTATTATATTATATGCCTTCCTCTGTTTTGCATTGTAAACATATTGTCTCATCCCTCTCGGGGCATAGCGTCAATCGCTTTCGCGATTTCCACCCTCAGCCTGTCCAACTCTCTCGAAGTCAAACAGGCCTCGGGGTAGCCCGCCGCGATGATCACCCTCGTCAGCGCACTATCGGCCACCTGAGCATAAGAGGCCCGGGGCTTCAGGAGCCCTGTGCCTCTTAGCCGCCCTGTCCGAAGGAGTGTCCTGAGACCCCTTTTTCCTTTTTCCGGGAGCCGAGGTCTCCTTTGGAGTGCCTTGGTTCCCTTCTAATGACTGAGCAAGAAGAAGCCGTTGCCTTTGGCGCCGCCTCTTCTCTGCACCACACGGCCCCTTTCGCTTAAAGGAAAGGTCCGTGAGGCGCTGCTCCACGTCATCAACCGCCCGGAGGGTGCCCTCTAAAGAGCCCCCTCCTAGCGGATTTTTTGCAACTGAGAGCCCTTTAGCAGAGCCCTCCTGAGAAGGCCCCCCAAAAGAGCCCCCCTGGTTTGAGGGCCCTGGAACAGGGTCCTCCCCTGAAGGCCCCGCTGTGGAGTCTTCAAGTTTTTTATGTTTTTTATTTTTATTTTTAGGAACCATATGAATCCCACGAACAGCTAGGGAAGCAGTATTCTATCCATGCAGAGCCCCGCATACATGGATGAGGCCTAAAATAATACGGGATTCGGCCTGGTTTCCCGAATCCACCGTTAGAGACACCCCCGTCCCCAACACCAGCGAGCAGGCCCATGTTCAAGACAGCTCCCCCTCACCGGCGATAGGGGCGGTTTTTGGTAACCCTGGTGCCATTCAACCCTCGACACGATTGGTCACATCTTAGTTTGGGGGCCAGAAGACTCGCGCCCTCACTATTCTGAGAGGTGTGGCCGATTCCTTCCAGAAGGATCGCTATTTTATTCAGATCTCACGGACTACCAACCTCTCTGTTCCCCAGAGTCCCTGGGCCTCGCAGCCCAGTTCTTCTGGTTCCCAGATCCCGAAGTGGCAGCCCGTAGAGATCCTTAAGCCCTCCCACTAGCTGCAAGGTCACGTGATCCCTAGGGAGGGTATTGACTAGTAGTTACCATACCAAATTTGAACAAGATTGGTCAAAAACTTGCTGAGTTGGAGGGGTTGAAATTTTGAGATTTTGGTCAAACAGCCCCTGTTTCGGATCCATGTAACTAATAACCTATGGCATTTAGAAAATTTTGTCCAAAACGTTTTCGACAGATTTTTCTTCAATCTTTAAAAAAAAAAGAAAAATTTTTGAATCCAAAATTTGACCGTTTTTTTTTAAATCAAAAATATTTTTGACTTTTTTTTCAAAAAGGACCCTTTTTTTTGGCTCAAAAGAAAGCTCAGGTCTTTTCCTTTGAGAACTTTGAGGTCCAAAAGTGGGCTGAGACTTTTTTATCTATCAAAATGAACGTCGAGTAACTCGAAACACCCATGACGCTAGCTCTCGAACGTTGTTAGGTGGAATCCATGTCAAGTGAACACAAGAATTTTCGTGCTTGAATGGGATTTCCGTGTAATTCGGTGTAATCAGTCCTTTAGTAGTCTAGAAAAACCACAATAAATATTTTTGAAAAATTTCAAAAAATGGCGAAGATATGGGACTTTGATATTTTTTGGACCTTTTTTTGGAAACATCATATCTTTGGTTCTAATTGACTGATTTATCTTTTTAAGGTCTAAAATTTTTTATAATAAAACGTACTTTTATATAAAAAAAACTCAAAGCAAAACAAAATTTTTTGGACTTTTTTTTGCATACTCAAAAAACAAAAATCGCTTTTCTTAAAAAAAATAAATTTTTCATTTTTTTAATTTTTTGCCAAATAAAGGTTACAGTCATTTAAAAAAACCACATTTTTTCTGAATTTCGTCGAAAAATCACTACTTTTGGCAATTTTGTCTGTACCAACTAACCTAATGATTTTATGAAAAAATTTTCAACAGATGAGTGAAATTTAATGTATTTGTATTTAATTTTCCGTAAAGGGCAAAGTCCTAATCCTAATAGGTCAAAAGTTATGATCTCTCAAATTGGGCTACTTTTGACCCATTTTTCCGGACAATTTCCCTCTGCGGAGTTTTCTTGTAACAGGGTGTTCTATGGGAAAATTATGATAGTGATGTCAGAGAATAAAATAAAGTAAACAAAATTATGCGCCAATGAAAAAAAAGAGGATCTTCTGGTGCTATTAGTTCGTGATTTATGATCTCTCAAAAACCCTTTTTTTTTGCATTTTTTCCCTAAAATTCGAAAAATTGGGATTTTCAAATATACCTCGTTTCCTTTTGATCTGCGGACAAAACGCAGAGGAAAGAAATTAAAATAGACTCAATTCTGCGCAAAATGAAAGAAAAGAGGATATCTTAGCTCTAATAGGTCACGAGTTATGACTTTGGAAAGTGGAGCTTTCTTGCATATAATCATCTGACAATGAGTGCAACATGCGGGGCAAGTACAGCCATATTTGAATGTTTTAATGCAAATGAAGTGTCTAGCTCTAAATGCAAGTAAAAAATATATAATTTTTTTATTAATAAACAATGCATTTTTTATAAAAAAATTGCATAAACATCTTTTTTTAATAATTTGTTTACAATTTTTCAGTAATTTTACGGTTAGAATGTTATTATCATATATTGTGTTAATAATAAAATAGTCATTGTTTATACAAATTTATTAAAAATTTATTAAATTTAAATTAAATTTATTAAAAATTTTTAAACAATTTATAAAATTGTTTATAAAAAACAATTGTTTATAAAAAAGAAGAGTCTCTCTTTACCTCTCAGGCACTCAGTAATTGTTTATTGCTAAGAAAAGCCATATTTTATATTAATAATATATTCAAATAACTATTTAAGCTTGCAAGTACTGAAAAGCGGTAAAAAATATTAAAACTAGCTGTCAAGTTGTATTAACTTTTGTGCTCATTCAATGAGCACTTTGCTTCCTGTATGCAAATATGATTTGCTTCCTCATAGAGGAAGCATTAAGTATTTAAGGGGGTACTATGGTCAAAAAATAGATTTTTTTTTTGCATTTTCTTGTAGTAAAATGTTTCAAAATTATTATGTCAAAATTTCAAGTCATTCGGAGTAAAACTTTTCAAGTTATGGCTATTGTAGTACCCACTCCTTCGACACAGGTAGTCGACAGCTGCACGCTCCGGAGCAGAGCGTGCGGACTAAAGAAGCCAGAATAAAGCGCAGACTCGAAAGAAAAGAAGCCCTGGATAACGAAGTTGCTGCAGGAAATGTCCTTTATGGAGCTGGAATCGATGACTCAGTGTAAATTTAAAAAAATTATATTTTTCTTCACTTTTTCAGAGTCAAAAATTAAACGCGTTTTTCTCGAAATATTGTTTTCAAATCCCGTTCCGCAAATCCCAGGCTGCTTAGCAATTCACTGCACTCACTATTCATTGTTCTTTTTTTAAACTAAATCACATTACATTGTCCCTCAAAATGCTACACCAAATCAAAGATAATCTTTGGTACTGACGCCTACTGCCAAAGCCAAAATGCGCATGAGTAATTGTAAGGCTCCAATATACCTATGGGGACACGAACCAGTGAGAAATGGATGGGTCATCCATAGTGCCTCGGCCATTTCAGTATTGTAAATGCAACTATAGCTATGGATGCTACATCCATATCTCAAGTAACAAAATTAACAAAATACTATAGGTACCACAACCATTTCCCTTTGGCAAATGCTTCCATACTCAAGGTTCTCTCTTCCATTTCCTTTGATGAGTCAACAATACTATGCATAAAAATATTTTCATTGATGTAGCAACCATTCCTTTTCTTTCCGTGAACGTTCGAGAGCTAGCGTCGTGGGTGTTTCGAGTTACTCGGCGTTCATTTTGATAGATAAAAAAGTCTCAGTCCACTTTTGGACCTCAAAGTTCTCAAAGGAAAAGACCTGAGCTTTCTTTTTAGCCAAAAAAAAGGGTCCTTTTTGAAAAAAAAGTGAAAAATATTTTTGATTTTCAAAAAAAAAAACGGTCAAATTTTGGATTCAAAAATTTTTCTTTTTTTTAAAAAAAAGATTGAAGAAAAATCTGTCGAAAACGTGTTGGACAAAATTTTCTAAACGCCATAGGTTATTAGTTACATGGATCCGAAACAGGGGCTGTTTGACCAAAGTCTCAAAATTTCACCCCCTCCAACTCGGCAAGTTTTTGACCAATCTTGTTCAAATTTGGTATGGTAACTACTAGTCAATAGGACTCAATTTTGTGTAATTTTTAGCCCGATCGGATGTCATCGATTTCAAAAGTGGGTTCACTTAAAATGAAATCCTCCATATATATATATATATATATATATATACTGATGGTTTATAGAATATATCGATTATTTGTTACCTATAACCTGAGTTGTGTTTTATTTGTGTCTTCCGTAGTGAGTGGGGATCTTTAGATAACATCCATGTTACAACATCAAGAGTTACAGTTTCCATTCATCAGTTGTTTTCTACTGTCAACCCTTCACGCCCGGCTGCGCTGTGAAGGCATCGAAAGTCGAATTTTCAATTCAGATGTTATTAGAAATACTTGTTACTTCTATTCTTTTTGCACAATTTATTAGTTTCTCTAGTAATTTTTCCTACATCTCTTGTAAATTTTCCTACCTACATCCTATGTCAACACTGTCAACACTTACGAATTTTGCCCCATTTTGCTATCTACTTTAGTAATTTTTATAACATAATGTTTCTCAGTGTATCATGCTCGCATAGCCTCGCCTATTGTTTAAACATAGTTTTTTTCGCACATCTAAAGTCGAATTCTAGATGATATGAGGAAAAATTTATATCGAAAATTTTCATCGTTACAAGCCTTTCTCTATGAAATGGCAATAAATTTAATATAATACCTTAATGGGGGAGCCTAGCCCAGCAGATCCAAAAAAACGAATTTTTTTTATTGCCTAAAAATCTTCCTATAGGGTCGGCGCACCTGTTTTGGCCACCGTAAGTCCTGTTGTGGCCACCATCAATTTTCCTAATTTATTACGGTTGTAGCAACACTATTTTTTAGGAAGGCCACATGTCTTTCACGTTACTGTGAGTCGAATAATATTTTAATTTAAAAAAGATTCTGTATGAGCAAATTTGTGAAAAGGTACTTTGCATTAGATTTGGAATTAAATGATAAATGAAAACCAGAAATGCAAAATGATTCAAATAAAATAAACATGAAATTGGCAATTAAAGTCGTTGAGAGAGAAGACAGTTGATTTAAATAGTCGGGCGTATATTATCTTATAAACAAGAGAATGAGTCAAACAATCCCCTAACTAATACAAGTAAACCCATTATACACAGAATAATGCCTTCTCAGAAGGTTATTAATACATAATAAATAAATTGACGTTAGAATCACCCGAAAATGTGAAATGATAAAATTTCCGTTACATGAAAATTAGCCGCTAACGTACAATAAAATATCATGAATTATAAATTCGGCTAAAATAATTTTAGATCCGAGTGGAACGAAACCTCAGAATCTAAATATCAATTGGAATTGGCACTAGCGAAAAAAATTATTCAAAAACCGCAAATCAGGAATATCACGCTAAGACGACAATTCGTGAGAAACGGACTACGAATATCAAAATTTACGCAAATAGAATTCAAAATAATCAAAAATCTCATGTACATACTATAAATATCACTTAAATCATATAAATCATACACGTACAATCAATAAACAATCAAGGATAATGACAGAAACGATACTCTTTTGGGAGCAAATTGGCCAGCAAAATTACAGGAAATACCTGGACGCTTCGAGTCGATGAGGAGTGGATTTATGTCGATGGTAGCCAAAAACGGGAGTCAAATTTAAAAGCGTCTGGCCCTGATAGCATGTCACAAAAATTCCCGATCTGGCTCTCAACGTCTCGCAGATTATCAAATTTACAGGCAGCTTTCCGTAGATGAGACACATTCAATTTCGGCCGCGCCTTTTTCCAAAAGTCTCCTCAAATTCGACACGACAGCAAATATACAACAATAAAAAACGTCATCCTGCACAAATGAAAGCATACACACACTTTTTTAAATATATATCCTATCACCTTTTTTGAATAAATGAACCATTTACAAAGCGGAATTCGAAGGCTCA
>CAJFCP010021925.1:0-16845 GCA_904066005.1 Synergus itoensis | reverse complement strand
GCAGTTGCCTCTAACAGTGGGAGCGCTGTTAAGAGGCAACTGCTACTCCTCTATGGGGCAGTAGCTGTCCCACAAACGGGCAGTTACTGCACTTATACGAAGCGCAACAGCTACTCCACGTTAAACGCAGCATTTGTATCTACAGGGGCAGCAACTGCACCAAATTTTTTTCCGTGCACATAAAAAAAAATTTGTATATATCAAGAACAAGACCTATATATATTCTTATGTATTTTGACGCGCTGATTCCGAATCCGGGGTCCGATTGACTCCAGCACGTCAAGTTTAAGGGCATTTGAAGGTCAAATCGGCAAAAAATTCTATTTAAAGAAGATGACAAGCATTTCTATGGTTTTGAGGGATGCTGAATCCGAATCTGGAATCAGTTTGATTCCATCATGTATGCATCAAGGTCAATTCAAGGTCAAATTTTCAAAATGTGAAAAAAGTGAATTTTTGACTGAAAATTCTGAAAGAGCGGAAAATTTTACGTCCAGATATGGTATTCATTTTTCTTTTTATGATGATCCTAAAGGTCATTTCAAGGTCAATTTAAGTTAGTAACTTGATAGTTCGAATGACGATTGCAAAAATACGAAAATGTATCTTCGTGGAACTTGACTACAGTTTTCATACGTTTTGAAGGTCGCTGAGTCCAAATTGGAGGTTCATTAGATTCAACTGATTCCAGATTCAGATTCAGCGGCCCTCAAAATCACAGAAATGCTAGTCACCTTCTTTCAATCGATTTTTTTGCCGATTTGACCTTCAAATGCCCTTAAACTTGACGTGCTGGAGCCAATCGGACCCCGGATTCGGAATCAGCGCGTCAAAATACATAATATATAAGTCTTGTTCTTGATACAGACTACTGTTTTTTTTTTTGTTTGCCTGTCTTGACCTTGAAATGTCCTTGAGAATCATGTTCAGAAAAATAGCGGATATCATATCTGAATGTAAAATTTTCCATTCTTTCAGAATCTGCAGTCAAAGATTCACTTTTTTCACATTATGTAAATTTGACCTTGAATTGACCTTGATTCAGACCTAAGGGAATCAAACTGATTCCAGATTCGGATTCAGTGTCCCTCAAAACCATAGAAATGCTAGTCACCTTCTTTCAATAGAATTTTTTGCCGATTTGACCTTCAAATGCCCTTAAACTTGACGTGCTGGAGTCAAACGGACCCCGGATTCGGAATCAGCGCGTCAAAATACATAAGAATATATAGGTCTCGTTCTTGATACAGATAACTTTTTTTTGTGTGCCTGTGTTATTTAAAGGGATGCTTAAACGATATCAAAATATATAAATTTTTGAGCAAATTAATACTTCAATTCAGATAAAAAATAAAAGATTCGAAAGATTAAATTTACTGTTAGCTCGAAGCATGTTAATTAACGGCAGAGTGTTAAATCATAAAGCTCAAACACACTCATTTATAAAATAATTAACAAGAATTCATTTATTCGAATATAAATTATTCGTATATGAAACAGAAAAGATGACAATTTGATTCAATTTGGAATATCTGAATTTAAACAATGGTTGACATTGAAATTGTATTGTAATCAAGGTGAAATTCAACGGTAAAATAAGATATATATATATATATATATATATATATATATATATATATATATATATAGGTATATCAAAAATCAATACAAAATATTCTAGGCAAAAAGGGTTAAAGTGGGGGAAACATATAATAAAATCAAGGGGGTTTGTTTCTCATTAAATAGGGGAATTTGGTTCTCAAAATATCAATTTATGGGGAGAAATAAGTCAAAAAGTACATAAATTCAGGGGATGGATATCAGAAATCGATAAAAAGAGGAAGGGATCTCATTATACAATTTAAATTATGGAACATCTAGTTAATTAATAAGCATTTTAAAAAGAAATAAAATTATCAGAAGTTTAGTTTAAAATTATTTGGGGAATATAAACATGGTATTGAAACAACAAACTCTCGAACGGTTAAATTTCAGGTTTTTCGGCACTCCGGATTATGAGTAAATTATTGACACTTGTTAAAAATGCAAAAAAATTTTTTAAAAAATGAAAAAAAAAATTGAAAAAAAAAGGAAGTAAAATAAAAAAATATAAAAAGGTTTAATTCAAATAATAGCAAAATTACAAACAGGTTCAATTGAAGTTAGATAAATCAGTGTTTTAGCCAAGGAGTAAGGATAAAACAGTACTAGATAAAGTAAATCAATAAAAAGATTAAATTCCTGGCTAGATCACTTATAAGAAATCAAATCCCACCTTATAAACTTGAAGAAATGATGAGAAGGAATCAAAATTAAAATTGTCAAAATAAACTGGAGTTTTGAATTTATATAAAAGTAAACTTGGAAATCAGAGCTGCGTGTTATCACTTCAAGTTCATAAAAGTAAGAGACCGAGTCAAATTCGCACGCTAGCTCGTTAGCTTGATCGGATTTGGAGAAATTTAAAATTAACTATAAGGGCTGATGCGCATAAAACTTATTTCCATAAGGGGTTAGTACCAAAGTTTTCACCCTTTTTTTAAGAATTTTTTTTTAAATTAAAATTTGTATTACAGATTCTAACTTTTCACACATGAATATACCAGGTGTGTAAATATGAAACCGGAATTTTTGTATAAAAAATACACTTTTATTGTATAAAAATGATAAAGAATATTTTATTCAAAGTATGCTCCATCGCTAGCTATACATTTTTCCCACCTGTCTGGCAATTGGTGGATGCCACGCCAAAAAAACTGTTGCTCTTTCGAGGCAAACCAGTCATCGAGCCACTTTCGTACATTTTCGTAAGAAGTGAAGCGCTGCTCAGCAAGTGCGTGTCCCATCGATGCAAATAGGTAGTAATCGGACGGAGCCATGTCTGGTGAGTAAGCCGCATGCGCAAGTATTTCCCAACTAAATGCCTCAATCGTTTCCCTGACCCGTTTCGCTGTGTGTGATGGGGCCATGGATGGGGCATTATCGTGAAGAAAAATCACTTTGTGCTGCCTTCTTCGATAATCCGGTCGTTTTTCTTGCAATGCTCGATTCAAATCGATCATTTGCTGTTAGTAGCGATTCGTGTTGACAGTTTCACCAGGTTTTAGCAGCTCATAGTAGATAACATCCTTCTGATCCCACAAAACGCACTTTTTCGGTGATTTTCCACGATCTTCATTCGTCACATAAAAATTACCACTTTTGAATTTTTTAAACCACTCAAAGCACTATGACTTACCAAGAGCATGCTCACCGTAAGCTTCGACAAGCATTCGATGCGATTCTGCAGCAGTTTTCTTTAAGTGGTAACAGAAAATCAATGATGTCCACAAATCGTAATTTGTAGGCACAAAACTCGACATGTTTAACGCTATTACTAACTATACTATTGTATGAAACTTGTATTGTTGTGAGTCAAAAATCTTTGTCAGAGATGTGAACAACAAGATGGGGCCACTGTCGCGGTTTGTAGGTAACTACATAGACAGGTCTATGTAGTCTATCTATTGGCAAATTCCGGTTTCATATTTACACACCTGGTAGATATAAAACACTATTACAAAAAATTTTATTTTTTTATTTTTAATGATAAATCTGACTGGTATGGCTGCCTGAAGTTACCCATTTTAAAAACTGATCGCCATAATATCTCAAGTTTAGATGCTCGAAAGCACAAAAATCAATGAGATAAATCTCATTGATTTTTGTGCTATTTTTTATAAATAAAAAATAGACTTGTCGCTATCGCATGAGCTAGGATGGTTGAAATTCGAAAAAAAATAAATTCAAAATGACCGACTTGAAAATTTTTCACCCTTTTTTTTTACCGTAAATCGTTTAAAACTAGCTGTGAATCCGATATCGGGTGTTCCAGTTAACTATATTTAAATTTTTTGTGCTCATTTTTTGAGCACTTTGCTTCCTCATTATGATGAAGTTGCAAATGAATTTGCTTCCTCATAGAGGAAGCATTAACGATTTTCTTAAATATTTAAAAATATATATAATTCTTTTTTCTCGAAAGAAAGAATCTTTTGACCTCATCATTCATAGATTCCTCGCGTCGAGACGAATCGATTGACCTGTAGGATTAGTGTTTTTATTTGAACTAATATAATATGAAAAATTAAAAATTTTCAAAATTGAAAATAATCATAATTTTCTTTAAATTCAATTAAATCCATTAATCACACAGGTCAATCGATTCGTCTCCACACGAAAGAAATCTTTCTTTTCTTTACATAAGCTATGAATTTTGATTATTTGAGAAGTTATTGCCGAAAAATCAATTTGTTTTTAAAATTATAAATGTACATAAAAATTTTTAAATTTCATCAAATTATCTACTTAATAGTTAATTATCTAGTTAATAGGGCGACAGAAAACGGCGACATACATACATCCATCCATACACACATACACACACACACACACACATCCGGACAATTGATTAGAATGTTGTATTAGACATTTATCACGTGAGGAAAGTTTAATTAAACCATTTTAATCAAATAGTTTTTTCTGAATCATGACGACCAGTTTGAAAAACGTTTCGAGAAAAACGCGTTTAAAGTTTTTGTTCTAAAATGCAGGGTGATTCATTTTAATCTATAAGTATCTTCTAAAATACTTTATCTACGAAAAAATAGTTTACACAAAAGTTGACCAGGACCGAGAGGGCCATTTAACTATACCATCAATTTTGACCTTGAGTTCAATTTTCAAGGTAATTTTAAGGTCAAGACGATTTTTTTAATGGGAACTCCTCTTTTTAACTTACATTGTTTTGCGTTTTTCGACCTGTTCTCGATATTTATGACCAAAATAAGGATTAACCCAACAATCCTACATATATTTATTATAAGAATTTGCACTTTTTAGAAAATCGATTTTTCAAAAATTTTCTTTGGTACTAACCCTTTAATAGCTACGGTCAGGACAAGGATAGCCAGTGTGGGTCGCTTGCCATTGATCCGCATGATGTCCTTTCTTCTTCTTCCTCAATGTCTCTTATCCGCCGCCGTTGACAAAGATACGCTCTAAACTCCTCTGCATGAGAAGGAGTGAAATGCGAGAATCATTCATGTTTTCCAGGGCCGGCTATAGTTTTAAGGATTGAGTAGAGACTAGAGAATCCTTGCTTCGAACCGCAGATGGAAAATGGATCCTTCGATACTCCAGATAGATAAAAGAAATAAACAAACATCATTATAAGCCAAATACGTCTGCTCACAGACAAAGATAAACGATAAGAGATATAAAGATAAACTGTAGGCTAGATTACCTATTCATAACCATAGAATTTTATAGTAAAATAGCATCGGTCACTCCTTGTCAGGGATGCGCCTAGACCTTGGAAGACCAACACGAATCCGTTTGTCCATTATTGACAGAATTTACAGCTCCGCCTTGGACGTCAAGAGGGATGGTGACGAGATATGGGATAAATGAGATAAGCTGATCAACAAGAAGTCAGTGATGATGAAGATTCGAAGATGTAGACGATGTTGATGGACCAGATTAAGGCCATGTAACACTTACCCGATCCCTACCTTACCGACATTTTTTTCTCTGCAACGCTACTTCTACATTTATTAAGGGGTTATATACAAAGTTGAGGCTCAAAAAATCGAAAAATTTTTTATTGCATATTTTGAAAGTACATGCTTTCTAAAATATATATGCGGAATTTCATTCTGATCGGAGCACTATATCATAAATTACAGCCGTTCGCAGTGCGTTCGCGGCGCGTCTCGATCGCTGAACACAAAACTTTAATCGCGATTATTTTAGAATGGAGTTTTTTGAAAAGTACCGTCGCCGTGAACGTGATAACTCGAAAACTTTTCAACCGATCTGCATGATCTTTTTTTTAATTGTTGATATTTACAATCTCGTGTACTTGAACGATTCCTTTCTCATAAAAAAATGTGTGATTCTTTTAAATAATTTTTTGTTCAAAATTTTCAACATCTCAAAAATCGATTTTTATTTGCAAAATGGTTCTTGTATTGAAAAAAAGTTTTTTTTGGTAAACAAATCGTTCAAGTACACTGAATGACATTCTTGTTCAATAATTTGATGATTTTTTTTTATTTCGGTTGAGCGGTTCCTTTCAATCACGTTCATCGCAAGCCTCTTAAAAAAAAGGCTTTTCAGAGGAGGGGCCATAAGTCCTACAATTGTTAATATTTTTTTAATGTTAAACTTCTAATTTTGTTCTGCGAGACTAGTTCCAACAAACTGTATTTGGTTTTTTCCAATAAAATTTCCATAACGTCCTTAAAAAAATTCACGAACATATCTCAATTTTTCCAATCAACTTTGTATATAACCCCTTAAGATATCAAATCGAAAATTTCTAACATTGAAGCTAATGCATTAAAGTACGTTTATCTGGTCCTAAATATCGACATTTATAAAAGAAAAATTTTTTCAAACAAATTTTTGTTATTTTTACCAAAATTTAAGACCAGATAAACATACCTTAACATATTTTCTTTAATTTTAGAAATTTTCAATTTGATATTTCAATAAATAGACAAGTAAGGTTGCAGAGAAAAAATTGTCGGTAAGGTAGGAATTGGGTAAGACTTGGGCCTAATGTAAAGTGTAGATGGCTAGACGTTCTGTAGCTTCCACTCGGGACCGAAATTAGGAAATTTTACAAGCAAAATAAACAAAAACTAGCTGTGAATCCGATCTCGGGTGTTACAATTTAACTATACTTAAATTTTTTGTGCTCATTTTTTGAGCACTTTAGTATTTTTATTTGAACTAATATATGAAAAATTAAAAATTTTCAAAATTAAAAATAATCATAATTTTCTTTAAATTAAATTAAATCCATTAATCACACAGGTCAATCAATTCGTCTCGACGAAAGGAATCTTTCTTTTCTTTACATAAGCTTTGAATTTTCATTATTTGAGAAGTTATAGTCGAAAAATTAATTTTACAAAAATTCAAAATCTACATAAAAATTTTAAAATTAAATATTTTGAAAAATCCTTTGGCATGTTTTGAGATATTGGTGGTGCCAATATACCCTACAAATTTCATCAATTTATCTACAACTGTCTTTAAGTTAATAGGGCGACAAAAAATGGCGACATCCATACACACACACACATCCACACACACACACATCCGGACAATTGATTAGAATGTTGTATTAGACATTTATTAAGTAAAGAAAGTTTAATTAAACCATTTTAAAAAAAATATTGGAAAATGTAACGACTACAAAGCTTCCTCTATGAGAAAGCAATAAATAAAACATAAGCAAGTCAGCCCTAAAAATCTTTCAAAATAATAAGATAATAAAATAACGCTAAATATAAGAAAATGAAAATAAATTTAGAGACAATAAAATGAGGCGTTGGGTGCAAAAACCCCTTAACTCGAGTTAAAGGATTTTTGCTGAAACCTGCGCAGGTCCTGCATATTCGCAATCCTTAATCTTTATTTATTGTGTATATAAAAAATTACTGGATAAAAGATCAATATTTACTATCGATTTCGTGATTTAAAGTCAGCGCTGGACTCGCGGAAGGGACTCGCGCGGCTGGCACGTACACTGATCACAATTAGCTGTTGCTTTACTATTAGCGCTACCGGTAGATATTTCTCCTCGTGCTTTTCGTATTTTGATTTTCGCAATGAACGAGTCAACAACAGAGAGTACTGCATCCAGTGCTTCATACAAAGGGAAAAAAAATGTTTCAGACCTAATAATTAGCAAAGAAACAAACATAAAAAGAAAAAAGCCCAAGGAAATGGTTACGTGTCTTCGAAGACACATAAAACAGTTGATAGCAGAAAATTTCTATTCATTTAAATAAATTAGTAAGCTAAATCAATCATTAGACTGAATGTAAACTGTTTCTTTTATTTTTTTTTCTTGCAAATATACTCACACACTGTTTCTTTTATTTTTTTTCTTGCAAATACACTCATTTTCAGCAAAAACCCCTTAATTATAATTTATTATTTATTGTTAATTCAATAACTTATTTAAATTACATAAAAAATTGGAGTGCCTAATTTCATTGTGCTATAGTGGGAGAACCTTTTAAAACATATTTTAGGGCAGCATTTAAGGGAGTATGGTGAATAAAACTATTAAAAATGAGAATTACTTGTAATTTTGACAGAACGCGTATTATAGCTTACTTGAGCTATGGTTAAAATTTCGTGACCCTTCAGGACCTCAAACCCGAGAAATTAATTATTGAAATTAACATGTGTTCTTATGGGAAAATGCAGTTTTCTTAGATTATAAAGATATTTAAAAATGAAAAAATTATGAAAAAATTCTTAGATACGTAGAAAAAAATAAGAAACCCATAGGTGTTTTCAAAATTATCAATCAGGACCTGTATCAAAAGATATTAAATAATTTATATCGTAAATATATTTGTGACGTCAGTGAATAGAAAGTATGGCAACGTCGCATTGACTACACGTGCTCCGTTTAGGCATAAATGAAAAGTTCTGAACATTCAAACGAACTAATTTTTATAGTTACTTTGAAACTAGAAATTTTTTAAAAATATTGATTCGTTTGCACTAATATTTTTGAATGAAAGAAACTTGTAATTTGTATCGTTATTTTTAGTTGAAACAATATTTCTCGATAAAATAGAATTGGGAAAAAATATTTCGTTCATTTGAACGTTCAGAACTTTTCAGTCATCGTTTAGGCACTGATTTAATAATAATATTATTATTAAATAAATTAAAAACAGATAAATTCAGTAGAAATGGTATTTATTACAACCTCGTGAACAATTCTATAAATACACAACAATATGTAAATTATTTTATTCATGTATCATCTCTTGATTAATATAATTTTTATCATTTTAATCGCTACTCATCACACAATCTAGGTAATCACATAACTTTCGAATAATTTTTTTATTCTTAGTAACTCCTCCTTTGGATAGTAATTGATAAAGACCATCGAATTTACTTTCTTTGTAAGCCGCTTCAATCATTTCATAACTAATATTAACAGATATGATCTTTTTTTTCATTCTAAGTGACAAAGTTTTCAAGTTTTCAAATGCTTTGAGTTTATGCAAAATATTTTCTTTGTTAGCCTTTTCTTTTTTTTTCTCAGCTTCTTTTTGTTCTAGCATGTCCCAAGTAAGAACTGATTTTATCAAACTTGTGTCATTTATTTCAAAGTGCAATAAAATATCTTGCAACATTTTTACATCTGCAACAGCATTGTGGGCATCTTTAGTTTCTATTTTACAAGTAGCTGCAAGATTAACTAGCTTATTCGCACCATTGCCCTTCTCTTTATTGCGCCTAGAAATAAGAGGTAACGAATCAGAAAATCCTTCAACAACTGATTTGAAACGATCTATCATGAAGACTTTTTGGATTGCAAGAATCAGTCTCGGATAATCGAATTTGCAATTATGTGCCGTTAATATACACTTTCTGTTTAAGTGGTAAAGAAACTCATAGAATCCAATTATACCTTCTGTCAGTGAAACTGCTTCGACTATTTTACCATTACATTCTAAATGATTATCTGTGTAACGCAATCCATGAATCTGACTTGATTTTTCATCAATAGCTTGACTTGGCCGTATGTACGTTGAAAACAAACTCAGCGAATTTAGCAGCTATTTGTAAAATATCTGCAGTTTTGCGAAAGCCACTAGTTTCTAAATCAAATAGAACTATTATTCAGAAAAACTGGCAGTTGGTACATATGTATCAAGACACTTCAGAAGCTGGCAGTCAGTTTCATAGGTACATCCCTCAGTTAAAGCTGTTTTCTTTCTAAGCTCTATTTTCCTTTTTTTCAAAAATAGTCGTCTCCTTTTAAACTCGGTAGTTTGGGCATAATTATATCTTTTACGCCTAGTACGATCACATTGGTTTGCATATAATCTAGTATTTCTACCTGGCGAACAGTTGACGCTTGCACTCAATTCACATTTATATATCTGGCCTTCATTTCTGTCTAGTGTTGTAACCGCCACTCTATGATGAGCAGACATAGTCTTACAATATAGTCTAGACTTTGAAGCTCTACTCACGATTGAAGCATTCATGCTTTCATTTGGATTAGTGGAAGCACCTGCAGAGAATTGTTGTGTCTTATCAGCTAAATCATCAAAAATTTCCAGTAGCGCGTCATAAAGGTGTGGATCTTTGAACCCTTCACCAATTACTTTGTGACGGTATGTGGTTGGGTTTTCCTTAAATTTACACCAGGAACCACATTGCGCGTGCAAGTTAAAACTGTGATTTGGTATGTTTCGTATACCATCAGCCATGTGTTCAGAGTTACCGATGTTTTGTGAAACGCAATAGTTAAAACATTTAGCCAAATACTTAATACTTTCACCATTTAGTTCTTTGAATTTACTTTCGATTTTCCATAATGCTTTAGTAACACCCTTACTCGTATGATTTTTGTCTGCCTGTTTTACTATTTCATAATTAAGAGAATTGCGCATAGCGGCAATCGCGCTGCTATCATTATCAGTTATTATAACACCTATTTCAACATTAGAACTAGACAAAATATCATTATCTTTGGTTAGTTTTACAGCACCATAAGGCTCCATAGCTTTGGCTGTACCATAAAAATTTAATCTACAATCATGGCTATCTTTGCTAAACCCCATCTCACACTTTCTACATACTCGAGTAAGCGTGATTGTAGAGAGAACTTTTTTAGTGAATTTCCCCATAAGAGTTGCTGTTCCTGCTAAGCTATCATACGTTCTACCCGAACCTTTTGTAAACCAACCCATACCTAATGATCCAGCTACACGAACTTTATGCTTATCAGTAATTGAAAAAATAGGTTTGGTAGTAGGAGCATCAGGAAGAAGAAATGATCTGTCAAGGTGAGGAGGCCTGAAATTATATATATAATTATATATACAATTTTATATTATATTTGATTGACGTACTTTCACCTAATGGAAAGATTAGTCATCAATTTATCACTAGTATGCATAATCCTTCTAAATATTTTTAAAAAATAAAGCATAAACCTACAGCATTTGTTCAATCTTCTCTATGTTTTCAAGTGTCAAACGTCTTTCTTCAGAAACTGCTCGAATGTAACTTTTCGGCAGCTAATCCTATTTCCTCTTCATGAATTTTATAAGATTGCCAATTATATTGTGGGATATTCAACCCTGACAATAATTTGTTGATGTGTGTGTAGCCCATTCCAGCATCCAAGCAACCTGTCAAAATTTATAATTTAGTTTTCTTATACTTTTTCCTAGCTTTACTTGCTTGCATCGTTGCTCATAAACCTTTTTAGTAACTTGCTTCCCTTTCCAAAACCACTTTTCACTGTTTTCACTCATATTTATTTGCGTTATGTATCGAAATAAACGAAATAAGCACGTCGCGGCAACCGGTAGTTGACCAAACATACGTTGACCAAACATACGATTGCTACTACGCGAGTCAATAGCAAGTCAAGGCGTTATCTCAACTGACTAGCTCCGTACCCACCATACTTCCTTAATCTTCGTGATAAATTATATACAAGTATAATCTTTGAATGCGTTTTTCTTGAAACCACTTTTTTCGAGTTAAGGGGTTTTTGCATCCAACGCCTCAAATAATAGAGTATAGAAAAATAAAATAAAACAATGAGGAGTGCCGAATTATATTCTCAGTGATAGCACAGGAGCATCAAATCATTAAATATTCAATATTCAATTTCAATTTTATGTGTTGCAGAAATCTGCAATATCACAGAGAAATACCACACGAAACACATATATCGCCGTTGTTTTTCATGGCACTACTCAGAAGGAGCGAAACAAAACGGGAAAGGGGAGCTAGAATGGGAGCATAGGTCGATTGCGGCAGTTACTCTCCTATTCCCCCAATGCGGTATTACTCAGAAGGAGTACTGTACTGTTAAATATTTATTTAGTAGGGGAGAACCGGGTGATTTGAGCCGTCGAGTGGAGTGAGCCACCGGATTATTTCAGTTTGTTGACAGTGATCTCTCGTGGCCAATAGTCTAAAATTGTTGTAAGACCACTAGCTCACTTTTCATAAGATTTCGTAGAGAAAAGACTCATTCGCTACATTTTAGGCAGACAACGTGTATAAAGGTTTTTTAAATATTGCATAAAACGCAAATTTTTTTGCTGATATATTAAAAGTAGCGTCATTTGGGTGGTCTGAGCCATCCAAATGTTTTCTTGTTATGCATTCGGACTCTCCCCTACATAATGAATAATAACATGTCAAATGCATCCAATTTTGAAATAATTGAATCATATGTGTTACAAGCACAGACAAAATTGTCTTTCACATTAAATTTGTTTCCCCCAAGGACTCTAACAAGGGGGGTTAGGTTGGTGTATGACGCCAATTTTTTTGTAACTTTGAAGGTGAAAAGGGTATCCCAGACTATAAAAAAAATTGGGGTGCAATTGTGAGCACACTGAATCTCGACTTTAAACAACTAGCTGCCTATTAAAATGTATCCAACGCTTCAGTCTGAAATTTTTATGAGATATTTTAAGATGTCCGTTTCCCGTAAATGCCATTTATTTAAAACAATTGCATATTTCTTATATAAAAAAAGGAATAATTTTGTCATTACTTGCTATTTGCAAAGTGTAGGTAACCCAATGTGTAAAAAAACATTGACATCCTAAGGACGTAATAAAGACATGTTTAAAGACGTCTTTTGGACGTGAGAAGTCTCTAGGACATCAATTGGACTGATATGGACCTCCTAAGAATGTCTTTAAGACGTCTTCACGATGACAATGTCTTTTTGTCCACTGTGCAAAAATTAAAAAATTAAAAATCCTTAATTTTTTTTTCATATCGGAGCGCGAAGTGGGCGGTGAGAATTTTGTTTATTTATACTTATTTTTAAGGGTTAAATAAGGATTAAAAGGATGATATGCAAAAGGGTATGTGTATGTGTGTACAATTTTCAATGGAAATGTAATGTACGGGCCTGCATAAATTCTATAAACAGTTCTGTTGTATCTATCATCATTAAAATCGCCTGCTAAACAAAAAAATATAAAGTTTTTGAGGTGTTTAACAAGTGTTTATTAATATAAGAACAAGTGTCATCGTTAAAAAAATAGTTATATTATTATCGATTGTCTAAACCAAATATTTTTATCCATTACTTACAGAAATGTTATATTAATATATACATTTTTTATTCATTGACAATATTAAAGGGGTGGGTGACACATAATTTAATGGTTATTTTGAATAACACTGATGATCCTCAATTGAATTTAATATCAAAACAAGATATTATGTTTTATGGCGAAGCATTCTAGGGGTAGATTTTCTGAACTATGATATTCTAGAGGGTAAGTTTTTTTATAACTCACGCTTATATTGTAATACAGAATCTATTAGAACAATTTTGTGTAAAAACAAGAAAGAAAATACAATGATACCTCTTAAAACAGCAAAAGAGTCAAAAATATAAAAGGGGTGATTTCAACCCCTAAATATGTACGATTGCCCAAAAAATTATTTTTTTTTTATAGTCTAGAATCTTTTTTTGACCTGCAAAGTTACAAAAAAATCGACGTCGGACACAAACCTAACCCCCCTTGTAAGTTAGTGATAGAAAAAATTTAATTCTCCTCTTATTTTAGCAGAAACCCCGCTATCTCAAATTACGAAACTGTCTCATAATTGGTTTATCTCCTCTATATTTAAACTTTTTTGAAGTTTTATTTCAACTGTTTTTTGTAAAAAATGATAATTTTTTACAAAAAACAGTTGAAATAAAACTATTGATTTTCATGTAACAGGCTTAGAATTTCGCAAAATAAATACGTGAGTTGGCTCAAAGTGGATTCTTCCGCATATCGTAAGGTGGTTATAAGTTATTGTATACTAAACAAAAATCGAGAAAATTAACAAAAATTTTAAAACTGTTTTTCCAAAAATCGATCAGAAAATGATCTTACATTATTCCTGAATGTTTTCATAATTTTTATTCAACGGGTTCTAGGCTTAGCCCTTAAAGGATTAACAGTTCTGCGAAATTCAAGTATGATAAATTATAATGTAAAAGTTTTGTTTTTCAAATTGATAATAAAAGTTTGTAGTTCATTCTAAATATTTGCGTAAAGGAATCAATTTTCGATGAAATAAGCAACCTCAAAGTTTCCCTGCTTAAAATGTCGGATAGAATTCTGATAAAAACCGGTAGTCGGTTTTTGTACGCACCTACCGGAATTGTACCCGGTTTTTGTCCCCGTTTAATACCCGACTTCTACCCGGTTTTTATCTGGGACTTCATATTTAAAACGGATAAAATTCTGATAAAAATCGGGTAGAAAACTGATTTCGTGTTTGCTGAAAATTAATATCTGGTTTTATTTACCAGGTAGGACCCAGGTAGGATCGGGTATAATATTTATTAAACTAACTTATTGACTCTGTTCTCCTGATAAAATCCGGATAGAGCTAGGTTTATTTCGCAAATCATAATAAGAGATCAGATACATGCCGGAAAGCACCGGGTAAAAGTCAAATGGGGTTTCACCCGGTTTATTTCCAAATTCTATACGGTATTAACTCGACATTTTAAGCAGGGTTGTCATCCTCTTTCTTATAAATGATAACCCCACAAACTTTGAAACTAATTTGGTTCGTCAAAAAATGTATCTAACTTTAATATCTGTACCCGCTTTCATCAGAAATTTGGGTACCTTGGGTACTGCGTCCTTTTCTAACATATTGAAATTTCGACTTGTAAGAAAAGGACGCAGTACCCGAGGAGTACCCGGGTAGTAAACACCAATCAAGTACTGAAACCGAAACTCAGGCTCACAACATTAACTCGTCGTAAGGGTCAAAATTTTTAAAATTTAATTTATAATCATCAGTCTTGTAAAACATAATTTGATTGTAAATTATAACAATAATAATTTCTTGAACTTAACAACATTTGTATTCATTGGACTGTCCTCGTTCCCAGATTTGCATTCAGTTATAAACTAAAACGAGGGATTAGTAATAAAGAAATAGTCTGCTGCCATGTAGGTCGAATAATAATAAATGTTAAACAGCACTTAACAAGGTTTTAAAAGAAAAATTAAATGTGTTTTTAATTTTTTTATTATATTTTTCTGCCTTTTATAATAAATAACTACTATTTTGTTAATTTTGTGTCTTCTTACTAATAAATTTATAGATTCTCTTTGTTTTCAAAGTGAATTTAATTTCTCTAATAGGTACCTATCAATTTTATAAACGATTGAAAGTTCAGAGTTTTAAATTTTAATAGTGAAAATCTACATATTTCTATTAAATTCGAATTTTGTGCAACTTTCTTTAGTGAAAATCTGCATTATAAGAATGCGGTAATTACTATTTATTTTTAATTAAGAATGTGTTGTAACGGATGCTAGAATGTAGCCTTTAGACTAAGGGTGAAAAGATTAAAATTCTACGGAATTTGTGGTAATCACATTTGAGCTATCGCATGGCAAGCTACCAAAAGATAAAAGAATAATTCCACGGATTCCTCAGGCAAAGACTCCGGTATTTTACTACAGTAAAATCTCGTTAAAAGGAAAGTCGAATAATTGACTTTAAAAACCAATTATTTCGAAATCCAAAAAGAAATTTTAAAGAGTGTGCAACAAACCGCAGTAATATCCCTACGAGGCACAGTGGGAAAAAAAGCACTTTTTTGTGACAAAAATCTGCATACACCCCAAACCGCAACGGATTAGAACGTTTTTTTTTTAAATACATACTCACGAAGGATCATACTTTAACGTGTGAGTGCAGATTTTTTGAATTTTTTATTTAGTAATTTGTTATTTAACTAACAAATTGCAATTGGTTATATTTGCGACATTTATTTAGCTCCATTCATTAATATTTCTGTAAATCGATATAGAATTAGCAAATTTCCTTTTTTTAAATAAAAATGTAACTTGTAGATAAATATCCTATATTTTTTTAATTGTTATAAACAAATAAATGCATATAACTGTTAACTGCTGCATTTTCGCAAATTGAATGCATTATTTACATATATTTTGTCACAAAATTGTAAAGCATCAATTTTTATTACCGAAAAAGCACTAAACAACAATAATCGTTAATAAATAATTTAAACAATTTTTATGAACAAATCCAATTATTTGGCATTTATTTGCATAGAAAATTTTTATTTTCTGTGGAATCATTTATTTACATGTGAAGAACAAGAGGCGAGCAATAAAGTTTTCAGGAAGGCCCGATCAGGAAACAGCAAAATGTCCAACAGAATATCCAAAAATTCAGATATTATGCACTACCTTTATGGTCGTTTTTTTGGTTTTTTGACCATATCTCAAAAACCGTTTTTCGGATTTTGATTTTCCTTGATTTTCCTGAACCCAACGGTCATTCCTGATAATTTGCCGCAAGAGCCGTTCAAATATCTCAAAAATTGGGGAAGTTATTAAGGGTCAAAGAAAAAAAAAGTGACTTTATCGCAGAAATTGACGATTTTTCGGAAAAAGTGAGTTTTTTTTTTTCTTGGACCCTTGATAACTTCCAAAATTTTTGAGATATTTGAACGGATCTTGCGGAAAATTATCAGGAATGACAGTCGGGTACAGGAAAATCAAGGAAAATCAAAATCCGAAAAACCGTTTCTGAGTTATGGTCAAAAAAACAAAAAAACGACCATAACACAAAAACAGTATTGCGGATTTTGATTTTCCTTGATTTTCCTGAACCCGACTGTCATTCCTGACAATTTGGCGCAAGAGCCGTTCAAATAGCTCAAAAATTGTGGAAGTTATTAAGGGTCAAAGAAAAAAAAAAAAGTCACTTTAT
>CAJFCP010021869.1:0-13935 GCA_904066005.1 Synergus itoensis | reverse complement strand
TGGAGCCAAGTTCTAATCTAAAAATTCGATTTCTTCATTTTACTCAACAAGTATTCAATTTTGAATTTTTTCCCTCTGTAGAATTAATCAATTTTTAACTAGAATTATGCGTACAGAGCGAGAAAATATTTATCTCAAATATTTTTTAAGCAAAATTAAAATATTGAATTTTTAAGTCAGATTTTGAATTCTTCGTTTTATGCGAAAAGTATCGAAACTAAATATTTTTTCGCTCTGTACCCAGTCTTATATTTGAAAATAGATTAGCGCTACAGTGCTAAAAAATATTTATCTAATTTTCGTTGAGTAAAATGGAGAATGGAATTTTGAGCTTAACACTTGGGTCCAACGCCCTTAAGGGTGTTGGAGCCAAGTTCTAATCTAAAAATTCGATTTCCTCATTTTACTCAACAGATATTAAATTTGGAATTTTTTCCCTCGGTAGAATTAATCAATTTTTAACTAGAATTATGCGTACAGAGCGAGAAAATATCTAATTCAAATATTTTTTAAGTAAAATTAAAATATTCAATTTTGAAATTAGATTTTTAATTCTTCGTTTTATGCAAAAAGTATCGGAATTAAATATTTTTTCGCTCTGTACGCAGTCTTATATTTAAAAAAAGATTAGTGCTACAGAGCGAAAAAATATTTATCTATAATTTTCGTTGAGTAAAATGAAGAAAGGAATTTTGAGTTTTACACTTGGGTCCAATGCCCTTAAAACGAATTGCCTGCACTTTATACCTTTAACTTTCATCATACACTCTTCCTTTGAAACTCGGAATATTAATCATATTCATATTCATTCATTAAATAATAATATAATTTAAAAAATTTATTATTATTATTCTTATTATTCTTAATCTTATTATTATTCTTATTATTATTCTTATTCTTATTATTATTATTATTATTATTATTATTATTATTATTATTATTCTTATTATTCTTATTATTATTATTCTTATATTTGCGTATTGCAAAACTCGGAGACTTTTAGTTTGATTGAAATACGTCGGCTGTTATTCCGCATTATAAGGGTCCCGCATGGCAGCTGATTGAACCCACGAGAAACGCAAATTCTCTCTTGAATCTCTTGATTTTTTTCCTCTACCAAAGCTCCCATTCGCTATTCCAAACGATGACTTCTTCCAATGGGGACGAGAACCCTGACGTCATTCCCTGGCCACGTTTCTGTCAGCGAGCCGACCCTCTGAGTCACGACGTCCTATGCCGTTCGCGTCCACTGGAATCGTGAGGCAAGGTCCCTGAGAATACTGTTCGAATTTATCACGTCGATTTTGCTTCTGCAATCTACTTTGAAAATTACCGCTTCGTTAAATACAAATTCTTGAAATTATTTAAATTAAATTCTTTCTCTTTATGATCTCTTTCTCATTTCTTTGTTTAAAATAAATTAAGTTAAACTCGAAAGAATTAGAAGCAACTGAAGTTGAATTGTAAATTGAAAATATATTTTTTTAAATCATGCAGAATTCTAGAGATTTCAAAATCAAATCTAGGGAATTTGAGACAAAGTCTACAGAATTTAAGATTAATTATTTTTCTCTGAGCATCTGTCCTAATGTTTCCCTCTTCTTTATGTTTCAGAGTTGTGCAATGATGGGTCTGCAGGCCACGGCAGGAAAACGTAAGCTGGAGGGAGGTGTGGGCTGCATGGAGTTCGACATGGATGTGGGTGAGAGCCCCTCAAAACTCGGCAAAGTAGAAGGAAGCTGGTGGGCGATGGAAGAGGGCTACACGGCGCCCCTTAGCCAGACGACGTCGCCCTCGTACTTCGAGATGGAGTCATCGTCGCCCTGCTTGCAGGCGACCCCGTGCCAACCGGCGGCAAGTCCGCCACCCCCGGCCCAGCTGCATCACACGCAGCACTATTACCAACGCGGACCAGTCAACAACGGCTACAACCAGTTATCGAGGCCGCAACCCCAATGGGCTCAGCCCCATCACTACGAGCCTCCAACGATAAGGCGGGACGAAAACGGCAAGAGTTACCTAGAGCTTGGCTCATGCTACCGCGCCAATGAGAGGTGCTGCGAGGGATCGAGAACCAGTTGGTGCAGAAGAGGGAGAGCTTGCTACCGACAGAGAAGGCTCGCCGTCCTCAACATCTCCATGTGCAAGTTGGCGAGGTATCGCCAATTCCCAGACCCCAGCCTCCACCGATCGGTGCTCATCTGCAATACCTTAAGGCACCTAGAGAGGGAAATGGAAAGGGACAGGAGTCCACCTCCAATGGAGCCCGTCGTCCCAGCTCCCATGGCCCAACTACAACCTCCGGAGCAGGGCAGGCTAACGCCCTTCCCCCTGCCTCCAACCTCTTCCGCAGAGACTGACGCCGACTCCGGTATCGGCGACAGCGACGATAGCCGATCTATCAATTGGGGCAGCGTACTTTCCCTCTCGAGTCAATCGCCCCTAGACCCCCTCAACAACAACGAGCTCCTCGACGTGGACATTGGTCCCGATCTAGACCTCGACCTGCTTCCAGGCTGGAAGCTCACCCCGCTCTCGGCGGACGACATACTCAGGAGTACCAATGCCCAGGACCATCAGCTCTCCAACGGCTCCATAGGTGGTGCCAGCTCCACTTGTAATACGAGTAGTAACCACGAGTCGCTCATGTGCGTCGGGTCATAGCCCTCGACGATTCTCACGTCGCTGAGCCACCTCATCGATTTCTACCCCCTGACGCCCCAGGGCAAGTAGGAGCTCCTGACGTCCCCAAAGCCGACGATGAACGTCCGCCGCGACGCAAAACGTCAAGCGTCCTCGCATCCCATCGCAGACACGCAGACTCGATCGTCGTGCTTCGTCGTGTATATTTAATTCTTCGCGTCAATTACACGCTGTCTCGATTTTCTTCTCCTTCCTTGGTTTTCCGCGTTCTTCTGCGCAAGCTGTAAACCCGCTCGGCGAACGCATGAATCAAGCTTCCAACGAAAAACTCCTCTGACCGAATCAAGAAGGTCTCGATTCTTCCGTTTTGTTGAGAAAAACATTCGCCATCATTTCCCTTTCTCTTGAAAGGGATCTCCTTCAAATAATTTTCTAACTTTGTTTGAGGAGCTTGGGTTCAAACTCTCAAAATTCGATTTCCATATTTTAGTCAATAAATTTTAGGATTGGGTACCTTTTCGCTCTGTAGATTTAATCTCTTTTTAAATAGAATTAGGAATAGATATAGAAATAGAAATAGTTTTTATAGAGCGAAAAAATACTTTTTAAGACTTTTGCATAAGATGAAACAACTAAATTTTGAGATTAGGTTTCGAACTTTTCGTTTTGCACAAAAGGTATTAAAAGTAATGTTCTTTTTGATCTATAGACACATTTTTATTTCTAAATGTAGTACATATATAGAGCCGAGAGATATCAAAGTCAAATAATTATCAAGTAAAATGAGGAAAGCGAATTTTGAGGCTGGAACTTGGTTTCAACGTCTTTAACAAAAAATCGAGACCTTCTTGTGGACGCAAGACGGCGTTCCTAGGGTAAGAAAAACACGGATGCCGTGTCGCCACTCGCACGATGCACAGAGACATGTTACAACATAGGGTGTAAAGTACGGCAAGTTACCTCGAAATTCCATCTCTTCACTTTACTTAATAAATATTATAATTAGATATTCTTTCGCTCTACAGCCCTACTTCGTTTTGAAATAGAAGTCTGTCTATAAAGCGAAAAAATGTTTAATTATAATATTTGTTGAGTAAAATGATGAAATCGAATATTGAAGTTAGAAGATGGTTTCAACACCCTAAAGCTTCTTTTACGCTGGCGAACTTTTTGCCCTCTGGTATAACCAAGCTCACAGATACACAAAAATGGTGCTAGGATGTCTGACCTGGTGCTCTTTCTTCTTAGTCGATCGGTGATTTTGCGTTCTTGTCTAGAACTTTATTATCTAAAGTTGAATAGGCTGTGTGATTCGCTACCAAAACTTATACGTTTTATTAAAATCTGCTCTGGAAAGCAGAGTTTACGAATACGTTGTTAACTCTCATCTAAATTTTATTGTTAAAGAACAACTGCAAACACCAACTGATTAAAATCTAATCAGAGTCAGTCATGAAATTCATTACAAAAATGTCTTCTGTGATTAAGTTTGACTTAACTAGTTATTAAAGAGATCTTCCTTTTTGTGTAGATTCGAAAATACTCTATCTCGATAAAATCAATTTTTGTTTGATGACTTTCCTGACAGATTCTCATTGGGATGAAAATCTCTACTTCATTTTTTGTGCTTCATTTTATCAGAACTTTAATGAACTTCGTGCAGAGATCGTTGCCTATCACTGATCTCCCGCGATTTAGAAATCGCCTGTGAGCGCAAAGATCTCTGTGGGATGGACATTTGACTAAGTTGATTCTCTCAAGAACGTAAAATTACTGACCGATCGCCCTAAAAGAAGCAGCTATACTTAAAGAAATACTATAAATATGGATACAGATCTAAAGCCGTAAAAGCTAATCGATAAATGGACTTGACTGATTACTTAAAAGCAACGTAATTATATATGATGTAAGTTGGTTTATCGTGTAATTAATTAAACGTAATGCCCTCATCATCATACACATCTACAGACACCATACAGACTTCGTACACTTGAAGTTTCTACTGCGCATGTGCAGATATTTAAAACGCATGCGCAGTAGAGGTTCCGATACAAATATTAAACAAAGACACGCGAAAATGCTAGGTACTTGATGTAAATAAATACGTTACTAGGGCTATAATAATAACGTAAGCAAGAAGAAGGTTAAGAACAAAATGTACTCTTCGTTTCCTCTTTCTTTCTACATTCTCTAATTCTTACATCGGAAACAAAAGTTGCAACATCTCAGTTTTTTTTTCTTTCGCAAATTATTTATTTTTTTTACCTTGACCAATATTACTTTTAGCATGAGAAATGTGAGAAAGAGAGACAAGAGTGAAATCAGGAACAACCTGCGCTTCGATTTTCAATGAAGCTCGACTTCTTGTTGTATGTATGTGTGTGTGATTAAAACCGTTGTTGTTTTCTTCCATGGATTGCGCTCGCGTTGAGCGGCGGATTGGCCGAGCGCGCGTTGTAGGTTTTATTCGCGTTTTAGAGGGGAAAAACACAAGAATTTCGTCCATTGCGCACGGCCATCTACTGCTGAACGATCGAAAGCTAGAAAGTCACGAACAAAGGTAGCGAAAAATTTTGATCGAACAGAAGGCGCCTCTCTCGATCCTTCCTAACAAAACTCTAATGCTCGAAATTCGAGAGATCTTTCGCTAAAGATTGTATTCATTATTATGGAAAATTTCCCGTCTATTTGTCAAAATTTACCACGTATGCGCTGATAAACGTGGAAGATCTACTGCACATGCGCGATAGGTTCCTGAGATCTACTGCGCATTCCTAAAATCGATTGCTCATGCGTGGTTCAATTCGTATTTCGAGCCCGGGAGAATAAATATATAATACGTAGACAGAAATTCTTTAGCAAAAAAATACCTAGCAATACTCATTGAGGGAGTAGGATTGTTCTTATTACGTGGGGTTAAATTTTTGTTAAAAAATGTTGGGCTCCAAGTTTTTATAAAACTCTCTGAGCGCAACATTTTAAATTTTAGAAAAAATAAGGACCATCCTAATTTTGAGAGAGGCACAATTTGATCGAAGAAACGAAACTCGACGAAATCGGCACAAAAAACAGGTCTTACGAACTGTGAATTAAAATCTTTGTAACAGAACGGCGAACGAAAGAAGTGAATTGAGTCTAGTGCGATCACAGGTTGATGCGAGTATGAGCGAAAGAAATAGAATTGTTCAGTGACTATGAGGAAATCTTGTAAATAGTATAAATAGCACACAAATCTGCGTCTAAAAGCGATGAGAAATCTAGATATAAAAGAATATACATATAAGATATTATTATATATTATATATAAATATATATATATAAACGAGAAATATATATATATAAGATTATTATATTTACCTTGGTAAGTGATACAAGGCGGTTGACAATCCTCACATGATTTCCGACTTCCAAGTTGTTTTATTATTTTACATTTGTTAATATTTTTTTTTAATTTCCTCCGACTTTCGAAACCTTTAGTCTTTTTATACGCATTTTGTACGACTGATGAATTTATTTCCCGCAATATCGGGAATCCAAGTTGAGATTTTAGTAGAGTTTACAAGTTTTGAAATATTGAAATATTAAAATATTAAAATATGAAAAATAAAAAAAACATACTGAGTGGAATCATAGTTGGATGAAATACATTTTTTTTTTGGTTTTTAAAACCAAAGATCGACACGAATATGATTAAGTTCCTATTAATTCTAATTGAAAATTAGTTAGTTTGGGTTTAATGAGCGCCGATTTAATTATTTAAATGATGGAGGGGAATCAATTGAGAATTGATCAACCGCTGAAAATAAAAAGGCAAGAAAGACATAAACGCTGTACATTGTAAATAGTAGAGAAATTGTGAGAGGGGTGAAACCTTTTTGTAAAAGTCAAATACAATCCTGCGAATAAGAGACACAAAAATTAAAAGCGCGAAGCGAGCGTGATGGCGTTCGAGCTGGTCTCGTTGTTGTATGAAATGTTTTCTTATGACCGAATTCTTCGCAATCTTCAATTTGGAATTGAAAAATTTACAAATTTCAAGATTGAGAAGAGCGGTCCTTGTTCAATTTTCGATGACTATCTACTCTCTTCGTGCGTTTCTTTCATATGAAAGACAATTAGAAATCTAAAAAATGCGCGTCTGAAAATCGTTTTCGATCGCTTAATTTGGATCCTTATTCGCCTTATCGAGGTGAAAATCATGTATTATAAATTGTATATTATTTAAAGACGTGGCGTGGAGAAAAATTTAATTAAATATTAAAAACAATTACTCTAGTCGCAAGGAGGCGAATGATGATCTGAAGTAATTGTGCGATCGGTCGATAGTATGTCGTTTTCTCAGCCACAATTGTATCACGTACCACGTTTTACCAAAATACCAACAGCGGAATGAACATTGGAAAAAAAGTAAACCACCAACACACAATATGGACAACAACTATCAAAAACAATAAAGAGTATTATTCTATATATAACAATTGCATTTTATACTTTTGGCAATTCTCCTTCCTTTCCAAATATATCCTTTATTTTCAAACTTATATTAAAATTAAGGAAAATTAAAAGTATTTAATACCTATTTTAACTAAAAATAGTTATTATGTAAAACAATTTTTTAAATTGTTTAGATTCGAGTTTATAACGTCGAGAATCTGCTAGTATCGACAGCTTTACAGTATACAAATTGTTCATTCTCGACAATTTTCTACTTTAAAAATTTATTTACTTGTCGGGAATTTAAGTGTCGGATATTTTTCAATATTTTTTAGGCGTCCCAGTGGATCAGCAGGAAACTAAAACTCTGAAATTTTAAATAAAACCGCTCAGTCACTGAAAGGTCAAAGTTTGACTTTAACATTCGCTTACAATGTAAATCGTAGCTGGTGACACTGCGTCCTTCCTTTCGATTCAATCGCACGCTTTTGAATATGTATGTGCGATTATCGCTAAATTGGAACGGAAGTGCTTTTTACTAGTTCAAAAATCATATTAGTGTAGCTGAGTACTCAGAATCTTTCCTCCTTAATTAAAAAGACTACAAAGTCGAAACTTTAATAAAATATCTTCATTTTAAAAATAATACAACTAGTATATAATACCAAAATTATCTTCGAAAGTACAATTCAATTTTTTTATTTCAAAAATTAGAATCTGCTTTTTATTTTACATCTTTGATTAAAAAAAAAAAATTATGAGAACATTTTAAGAGGACAGCGACACCATAAAATCAAATAACCGAAAACCAATCCAATCACTGTCGTCAAAATGCGATGGATCATATTTAATTTTTGAGCCCTTTTCTTCGCTTCTTGAATAGTGCTTACTGGATCGTTGAGTAGATAAAGCCTCAATCCACTCCAATAGGCATCAATATAATCTCTCCAATCGAAATCTCTAATATCGCAGAAGAAAAGTTGCCTATCAGAGGAATTCATTTTGTCCCACACAGTTTGCATTTGATTGACATGGACTCTCCATCCACCGTTGCAATAATAGGTCACCAATTTGAATTGCTTGATCAATCGACACAACGTTGGCTGCTTATTTCCCGACTTACAGCAGCACTTTCTACAACTCCTGAAAAAAAGAAGAATTGCTTAGTATTTTATTTACTTATGATTACAAAAAATAATTTTTACTAGCTTTCTAGTATTTTCGATTATTTTATTTATATAACATTATCGTATTTACCACACAACCGTTGAAAATGAAAATTTTTTTGAGATTGACAAAAACTAGGAAATTACAGTAAATTTATTTTCTTGCGTGGAATTTAAAAAATTTTTAGTAGAAAAATCTGTTTGAAATTGTGAAAAATTTCGAACGTTTCAATTTGAAACTGTTCATTTTTGAATGTGTAATCAGTTTGGCCAATCCCAATTAGCAGTGTTGCCAATTCAAAATGGTCGGGGTTTCCCGCGATTATTTCAAATGAAGTATTTATAATCTTCATAAAATTGAACCTAAAATTGCTGAATTTTAAGATTTTAATACGCACATTTCTCCTCGCAGGCACTTGATTCCACAGGCTACAAAAGCTGGAATAATGTGAAATAGAATGTGTAAAATGTGGAACAACCATAATTTATCAGTTTTGAAGTTAAAGACACTCCACACTTGTTTTGAGGGTGGACTCGATTCACTATCGGCTAAGACGAGGTCGTAGAATCTTTTAAAAGTAATCGGCTTCACATTTGACGTTCCATAATTGTAAACTGAAGCTTCCTTTTCTTTTTTCCTGTTAAAAGAGAAACAATTTGAATTTCAAAAAATTTTTAAGTATTCAAATGATTTTAAGAATCTAAAAGAATTTTTAAGTACTGAAATAAATTTAAAATTCAAGGGAAAATTTTCTACATTTTAATTCAGACTACAGGCAAAACGTTGAATTTTCTTGAGGTCTGAAAAATTACTTTTAAAAATTTGATTAAGTTGATATTTCAAGATTTCTTACTCTTTGTTTACAATGTCCCAGGCAGTTGCGATCAATGCATTCGCACACATATCTACAGGTACACAATCCATAGGAAAATCTAGCATGTAGGTTGTATGAATGCAACCAAGACTGGCACCCAAACAAATGAATGCAGGTCCATCGATATTTTCAAACCAGCCATCAATTGGTTCCTTGAAAGTTGAAATCACTATAAACAAAGATATCAAAATAAATAAATACATTTACATTAAAAATGAATTCCTATTACATTTTTCTGTTTGGAAGTATAAGAAATTTAAGGCCATGTAAGACTTACCCGATCTCTACCTTACCGACATTTTTTTCTCTGGAACGATACTTCTATATTTATTGAGATATCAAATTGAAAATTTCTAAAATTGAAGCTAAAGCATTAAGGTACGTTTATCTGGTCCTAAATATTGACATTTAAAAAAAAATTTTTTTTCAAAGTTTTTTTTTTTTTTTTAAATTTAAGACCAGACAAACATACCTTAGCATATTTTCTTTAATTTTAGAAATTTTCAATTTTATATTTCAATAAATGTAATAGTAAGGTTGCAGAGAAAAAAATGTCGGTAAGGTAGGGATCGGGTAAGTCTTACACGGCCTTAAGGGCGTTGGACCCAAGTGTAAAACTCAAAATTCCTTTCTTCATTTTACTCAACGAAAATTATAGATAAATACTTTTTCGCTCTGTAGCACTAATCTTTTTTCAAATATAAGACTGTATACAGAGCGAAAAAATATTTAGTTTCGATACTTTTTGCATAAAACGAAGAATTCAAAATCTAACTTCAAAATTGAATATTTTAATTTTACTTACAAAATATTAGAATTAGATATTTTCTTGCTCTGTACGCATAATTCTAGTTAAAAATTGATTAATTCTGCAGAAGGTAAATAATTCCAATTTTAATAATTGTTAAGTAAAATGAAGAAATCGAGTTTTTAGATTGGAACTTGGCTCCAATACCCTTAAGATAGAAGTGGGAAAAAATTCTCTTCCCCTTTTTAAAATTAATATTGAATATTTTCCCAAAAATAATTACATATTATTATTTTAGAACCTACTAATGCTGGGTCTGAAAACGCCACAAGCAAAGTTCACTCTTTTTCCGCAGTCTCTGACTAAGTCTTCAGCAGTGGATCTTGAGAAAACGTGAAGATCAGGCCATTCTCCTATTGCAATAGCAATTGCTTCTTTTGTCACGCCACCGGATTCTTCTTCGGCTTTTAGCAAGTCAGCCACAAACTTCAAGTCACCTGGAGGTCGATAGAACTCCTCCTTGATATCTTTTTCAGGAGCATGAGCGAAGACTGTTGATACGTACATGAAGGCTTCCAAATTTTTGCAGTTCTTGGCCAAGTCCAACATATTTTTAGTTCCCAAAACATTAACTCTGAGGGTGAGGCTGACATTGTTTTCATGTTTTTCGGTTGAAGCACTGTGGAAAATTAATTGAGTTTCCTCGAGGATGGTTAATCGATCTGCATCTGATAATCCCAAATTTTGCTGCCTTATATCACCTTCAATTGCTACTATCTTTTTGTCGAAATCGGGAGTTTGACTCCTGAGTTTGTCAAATACCTGTAATGAATAATTGGATAATTAAATAAATTCAACTCTTCAAAGTAAAGCATTGAAACTTGAGATTTAAAAGCGTTAAAAATTAACACATTTTAAATAAAATATAATATACAAAGGTGAAATATCATAATTACATATTTTTTCACTCTATAGTGGCACTTATTTTTTAATTAAAAATATTCGTATAGAACAAAAATCTATATGTTTTTAATACTTTTTGTGGAAAATGAAATTATTGAAATTTTCGCTCTATAGACACATTTATACTTAAAAAAGAGTACATATATGTAGAGCGAAAAGATATAAAATTCTAATGATTGTAGAGTAAAATGGAGCGATTCGATTTTAAGTTTAGAATTTTTGTTCAACACCCTTAAACATCCTGAAATATTACAAACAATTTTTAATTATATTTTTACTCACAATACTCTGCAGAAATTGATCTTTCCTCTCATTTAGAGATGAATCCTTCTTTGTTCTGAACAAAACAAAAATCTTCTTCAAATCTGAACACTCCCTCAACAATTTCTCAACCACCAATTTTCCCAAAGTTCCTGTGGCACCAGTAACTAAAATCGATTTTCCAGAATAAAACTTTTTGATTTCGCTTTCACCCTTTCTAATAGGCTGAGCTTCACTATCAACTCCAATCCTCTTATAAATCGCATCCATCTTGCGCAAATTAAAAAAAAATTACACTTATAAAAATCCGTCGTCCGATTCACCAAATTAGGTGAAATTAAACTCGCTCGAGTTCGTACATCGGATAAATGGTTAATCAAACTAAGGCGTGTGATTTAATCGCCTTTTTATACCCTCTGCTTTTAAATTATGGATGCGACATCGCCAAGGAGGGCAGAATATCTAATTGTTCAGTTTCATTTTGCTGACACACTCTCTTACGTAGACACTAAATAAAGATTGTTTTTAAAAGGTCAAATTTATGGCCCAAAGTTAATAAATTGTTCAGAAAGATTTACATCTGCGAGATATATATTTGAAAATAAATTTTCTTCAGTTTAGAGAAATTTTAATTATGTTTTTTGCGAAACAATGATATAATTTGGATTAGAATTGTTTTTATTTTTTAATCTATTTTAATACAATCAACTAAAGTCGAATCTCAGATTTAAAGCCCTTGAATATTGGTAGCAAATAGATCTCAATGTGAGTCATGAATATTTAAAAAACTTCAGCTCTTTGCATTTTATTCACAATGACTAGATCGTCGTAGCATTGATTCTTTTCAATTTACAATATTTGTGTCGTATATAACATCAATTACGGTATTCGACGATGAAAAGCTTTAAAAATATTATATGGTAAATTTCGTGCTAGAATTATTAGCAAAAGAATTCAAAAGAATTCGAAGGAATGTAAAACAATTCAAAATTCTTACCAAAAAAAATCTTTGAAGTAAGGTAAAAAAATTTGCCATTCTAGAAGATAATTTACCATAGAGACGATTAAAAAATCGCGAAAGATAATCTTTCCGACAAATATTTTCGTAACAAAATCTATGACAGAAAATTTGCATCCTTATAAAATATTCCATGTAAAATTGGCGATCTAAACAATTTTATAACGCCGCAAATGTTCTGCTTCGAAAATTCGTTTATCGAGAAGTTTATAGTGGGAAGTTTTTTTTGTTCCCACGAGTAATTTTCCTATATTTCTAATTACGTAGAGCTCGAGTTAAAAACGTATATAAAATTCTGAGTCTTACTTCCTAATGCCGAATATTGACAGAAAAGTATTTACATATTTACAGAAATGTTTGTACTGAAAAGTGTAGCAGTCATACATTTTTGAAGCGTATTCATTCGGCGTTGATTGTTTCCAAACAAAACATGCAGAAGGAAAATTTCAGTCGATTTAGAATACAAGCTACTTTAAATACATTCTACAAGGGCAATTCTGATTATATTGAGGACAAATTAACATCGCTTAAAACGCGCTTATTATCTTCGTAGATATGCGAGAATGTTGACAAATTTTCTACAATACAAAGACGCAGTTTACGATAATTTTATCGATAAATACGAGAGACCGTTTGTGATTTAGTTAGTGGAATGCTAAAGCTCACACTTATCTTAATCTAAATACTACTGAGCTAATTCAGAGTGGCGACTAAAATCTAAGAATAAAAATCTCAGTCATTTCGTGGTTCTAAATAAAGCTCATTTTGAATTCGAAGCAGTTAAAATTAAAAATTAAAATATTTAAGAACAATTTTAAATTCACAGTTCAATAATACAAAATTAAAAATTGTTTTCCGCCAAACAGCCACCCTGTAATAATTTACTAATTGAGAGTAAATTGAGCTTATATCTTAGGATAATTAGATTTGTTTAGAAGCACACAATTTTTCTAAACGATTGAAATACTTGTGCGATATTTTTTTTTGATTGTCAGCGGGCGGAAAAGATTTGTTTAGATTTGAGAACAAATTCTAAAAATATATCACTAATTTTTTTGTAAAGTATTGCACTAAATTTTCAAAGTATTTAACTACTTTCAAACTTTGATTTCATCTTCGACACTTTCGTATATATTTATATTTTTTTGTAAAGTTAAAAGAAACAGTAAAGTAACGAGTATTGATAAACTATGCATGAATAAATACTGAATTTGAAAACTTCAAATATAAGTCTTTTTATAAATAAACTACGTTCTATATGAATTTACCAATATTCTCTAGATTCTCAATTATCAATATTAATCGACTAATCTTTTAATTTCCTATTCAATTTTTCAAAAGAATATTAAGATAATTACAAATCTTTTGGTTCTTCATCGATTTCCTCGATTTTTCCGCTAATATTAAGAGTGTAAGTACCTAACTGTTGAGGAACGATGACGTAGCTTTGAACAATGGACGATTGGGACTGAATTTGTGTGGGTTCAACAAGTTCTTCCAGATTGTCTTTTGTAAGGGTGAAAATTTCGTCGCATTGCTTCTCTTGAATAGAATTTGCTTGATGTGTTTCCATATGCTTTATCATATCGTTTTTCAGAAAGAAAGTTCTATCGCAGTCTGAGCAGCGGAATGGTTTGAAACTTGTATGAATTTTTTCGTGGATTGTCAATGCATTTTTTCTGGCGAAACTTTTGTTGCAAAAGCTACAAACGTGGGGCCTTATTTCTGAATGTGTTTTCATATGTTGACTTAAATTGCTCGAACATCTGTAAAATATTCGTTCTGATGAATCAGTAAAAATCTAGAGATTAAATTAAATCATTTGGA
>CAJFCP010021846.1:0-12090 GCA_904066005.1 Synergus itoensis | reverse complement strand
TTTTTGGGCTTACCCCCACCACCGGAGTTGGATGTCCTTATTAGAGTGTTCTTGAGCCGCGTCTACCCGGCAAGAAGGAGGTGTTTGAAACGCATAGAATGGCATTAAAAAAAACTTACATTTCAATGCCTTTAAATGCGTATTAATTGCATTTTTGTCCGAAATGCCATTTAATGCACATTAAATGGCATTGAACTGCATTAAATTGCAGTGAACCGCATTAAATGGCATTGAATCTATTTTCTACTTTGTTTTGTAAAGCGCATTGTATGGCATTGGTGCTGGAAAATCGTTCAACCGCATTAAAAGGCATTGACTAAATTTTTTGCAACGGCATTATCAAGTAAACAGTTTAATGCCTTCACATATGTGTGCATTCAAACCCTATAATGATTTTCCTATATTTTTTCGCAATTATAGGAAAATAGTTATATTAAATAATTATATCGAGGTTTCGCTGTATATAAATCATCTGATATACTATACATAAAAATTCTATAGTTGTATTTATTTTAAACGATAAACTTTGTAATAAATTTTTCTTTTAAAATAGAATTCTTGTTTCAAATCGTTCAATATTTTAAAACCGTGTTGAATTTTCTGAAAAATTTAAAAGTTTTTAGAATATTTATTTTAGGATCCGAAAAGAGTGGTCAACTCAATTAGGTAAATCTTTCGAGAGATATTGCACAACACATACATATAGACTTAAAGACAAATAAACGCTAAAAAAAATATATATAATTATATTATTTGAGGATCGTCTATGATGTCGAAACGTAAAAAAATCCGTTAGAAATTTGGACGATTACGTAATGTTAATTTTCTCTGAAAGTAGAATTTTTTCTGAATAACTGTTTTAATTTAATCAAAAATATGAGCGCGTATAACTCAATCAAAAGTATATCGGATTTAATTAATAATAATTACATCCTTTATTGATAAAAATACAGTACCGAGATCGGCCTTTGGATTTCAGACACGATTTCTATCGCGAAAGTGGATACGCTTCAATATTTCCCTAATAAAAAATGGAATATTTATCTATCCAGTAAATTTAATTATTTAAATTTTTTTCAGTCTTTCAATTCTTTATCCACTCGCGAAATAGGTACATATACAATTTTTTTTTCATTTGTTTTTGAGTCGCTACAAAATCAAATTAATCATTAATTAAAAAGGTCGATTTTCTCTTTTTCGAAATTCATACAAAATTGTGCAGAAATTAATTGTAGCAACGATCCTAGAGAAGGATTTTGAAAATTGTACAAAATATTTTTAAAAATGAAAACGATTTAAAAACCTCAATGTCTCACAATATTGTAATTAAAGATCGATGACAAAATTTTTTGATATTTAATCATGCAACTTACGATAAAAAAGTAATCAGACTACATAAATTGAAGTATTTTATCGCATCTGTAATAGAAAATATAAAAAATACACATATTCTTGTATCACAGCTGAGCAATAATATTAACGATTGACTATTTCTCATATATTAGTACATCAATTTCTTTTATCACAGTTCGTTGTGTATTTTGATTCTAATATTATAATCATAAAACTTATTGTTATTGATCGGGTGAAAAAGTTAATTTAATTTTAAATTAAATTAAATAGCAATTTTATGAAATTAAAAAACGTAACTGATAATGATGAAATTGTTAAGAAATCTTCGAAGAAACTTTTTCACCAATCTCCTTCGCTAGTCATTGAAAAAAAATTATTATTTCTGCTAATTAAAACACATAATATGTGTGAAATATTATAAAACGCGACAAACTGTCGATTTACTTACAAATTTTTCAAGTATTTGCAAAAGTTTCATTTCATCATCTTACTCTGTTGTAACAATTAATTAAATTGTTCTGCATATTTCTTTTATACATAAATTGTCGTACCGCTTAAAAAAAAAACAAACTTAAACAAATTTTAACACTGATTTAATTGATATTTCATAGACAATCTCGAAGATCAAGAAAATCATTCGATAATTAAAGTTTGTTTTAACTACTGTATTCAATATTTGATCTTACATTTACGAATTTACTGTTTTTATAATATATATATATATTGCTTACGTCTACTATTTTCAAGTGCCTATAACGCTGAGTTATTTTTATTTTACAAACAAGGCATTCGAAAAATCTGTATTTTATCATTTGAAAATTTTTCAGTTCTTCGTTTATTAAAGCAAAAAATAGTTAAATTTAAAATACTATAAGGTATAAGTGGCACAGAGTCGAAAGTTTTTTCAAGTAAAATATGTCCTAAATGATAAATGTAATTGAATATATTATCAAATTACAGTTTTTCAGTTGCAATATTAAATCATTAGCTTTATAAAAATATAAGAGCAGCAGATGCTATGATAATTTCTAACTTCTCTGAAAAATCATTTCCATACATCATACCACGAATAAAACCTTTATTCAAAACTGATTACTAATCTGCCTCTTATATTTTCATTCAAACTAATTAATCGTACGATATATCAAATAGTTACTATCAGATGTTATTTCATAATGAGGAAAATTAATATTTGTCAACAATTTTGTAAAACTCAACCATTTTTCTATGGCTAAGAGCTTCATATTTTTGGAGTTATAAGTAAATATGGTATTTATATTTAGAGTGTACATAAACTACAAATAACATGATACCCCATTTTATATTGTATCATTCAAACATTTCATGCACAATAAATTGTAAGTGATTCTTATAAAAATATATCATACACTCACGTGATAGTAAAATAGAAAACAGTCACACGTATAAAATTATAAAATTAAAACGCATCAGTGCAAGTCACACGGAATTTGTATAATTAATTCAGGTACTTGAAAAATACAAATATCAATTGACAATATATAAATGTGGTATCATACCTTATTGAGAATAAATTCACACTTACTAAGTAAAATTGGTAATCAAGAATAGCTGCAAAACATATTACACTTACCCTGTAAGCCGCTTTTACGCCCAGGACAAGTAACATTTGTCGCAGCAGCATTAGTGCCGAGTAAAAAAAAAATTCATTAAAAGTAACAAAAGTTGCCAAAGTATGCGATACTGGCAAATAATAATCATAAAGTCTCGGCCTTACAAGTAATCCATCGCAGAATTTCGCCCCTTGAAATTAATTTGTTTGTTATATATACAAGAAATTCCTTTATATATTGCAAGAAATTATATTCCTTCACAAATTAAGTATATTAGCTCCAAATATTTAAAAAATTGATTTTTTAAAATTACAATCATTCGTAATTAGGAATTCGATTTATTTTTCAGTTTTTTCGCTGCTTTGTTTTTTCCCAAAAATCAGCACTTCTACCAATTTCAATAAAACTATCGAGTTTTACGAATTACGCATTCGCCTGCTTCTATTCTCGTTTTGTATTACAAAGTTTAAAAAATAAAAAATCACCATTAATACTAATTTTGACTTTCAAATGAATCGATAAATCACCTAAGATTTTCTGAATGTGTTGAGTAAGTTTGAAAATAATAAGACAGATTTTATACTAAGACTAATATTAATAAAATATATATAAAAAAACGTTTTTTTTTTTTAATTTTTAAATAAAGCCATATTTATGAAAAATTTAAGTGATTTATGCATTTCTTCAATTGAATTTTCTTTTCGGAATATAAAGAAGTTTGATATATTATATTAAATTATTTTTAATACTGTCTTTGGATTTAAATATTATTTTGTTGAAAGTACTGAAGACAATATTTTTAATACAAATTCATTTGATATTTAAAAATAGGAAATTCACGTAAATTTAGTTCCTCATCAATTTGACAATTTATCTCATGTTTTCAATACTTTCACAATTAGGATTAAAATTCGGACAAACAATCCACTATTCTCAAAGAAACTAATAGTATAACCAATTCTAAATAAATTGTGAGTATAGTGCATTACTCAATATTCGAGTTTGCAAATTAAAAATTCGTTTCAGAAACTCGTGACGCTTCTCATCGAATTGAGCGATTCTTAAAATAAATAAATTCTGTAATTAAAATAAATACAGTGACTAGTATCTAAGGAGATGAGATTCGCGAAAAAATAAAATTAAGTAAATCATAACAGAAATTTAGAAATCGATTCGCCTTTTCTCGTTATGTTACCCATAGTCGAATTGTCGATTTGTTACTTGACTCTTTTTCTAGATAATCATTTGTAAAAGTAATATTGGAACAATTTGACAATAAGACTATTGATGACTTTTCTTACTTAGTCTTAATAGCATGCACATGTTGATAAAATAAACTTTTTAAAACGGGAAACAGTTCTAATCGTTACGAATTTTGAAGCTGAACAAAAAAACTTTTATAAAACCTAAGAAATATTTTGTACTTAAGGGTTATGGTCTTAAGGGTTAAAATGAAAATTTACTAAACATGAAACTTGCACAATATTTAAGTCTACCGAGGAAAAAATGAGCGATTGAATGTCATTCATAGAAACTGCTGATTTAGAATCATTAATCGCTTTTTTTCCTAAGTACTTACTAGTCCAAAAATCGTTTCCTTCTATAGGAGAAAAAAATTTGACCACAAAGTGAATTGTGAGAAGAAAACAAATTGTGATAAATTCGAGGAATGATCTAAAATTGTTCTAAAAACTACAAGAAATAAAAAAATCTTGTTCTCGCGTAAATCTTAAATCTAAAGAAAGATAGCCTCACGAAATTTTGCGCAAGCCTTGCCAACTCTTTCAAACAGAATTTAAATGAAAATAAAAAATTCTACAATATGAAGAGAATTAAAGCGGAACACAGAACAAAATGCAATCACTTTTTCCTAAGTTCAGTTTACAATATTCATATTTGAGTTAACAACACTAACTGTACACAGTACAGTTACAGTTTCTTAAAAGAAAGTTTTTAAAGCTCTTTATCACTTTTCTCTCTGACGTGAGTTGAAAACTAAAATTGAAGAACGATTTGATTGAATTTTGTAGGAACTAAATTACATTTTTCGTCAGAAAAATGGTAAAGATCCCTAAATGACTTTCGGCCTGTAAAAAATCGTTAACAATGGTATTTACAGGAAAGCGAGGAACGAAGGATTTTCGTCCCGTGCAGATAATCGAAGAACAATTTTTGCTTTGGAAGAGCAAAATAACAATGCAGGATTTGTGTGTACAGATGAATAAAACTGAAGACACGTTTGGCATATATATTTTTAAAGCGAATATATGTATTATAGTAAGATACAATCTTGCAACGTCGTGAAGATAGAAGATTGTTGAATTTGAGAGAGGCGTCTTCGTTCTTGAAATCCTGTTGCCTGGAAACTTCTTCGCCACAGACGGCACTATCGAATAAAAGTTTTCTCTACTTTCAAAGTCTTCTTTAAACTAAAACATAGATCCCTTAACTACAATGCCGTTACATAATTAGTATGCATACGTGTCAATTACTGAAGTGTAATATTGTGTGTGTGTGTGTGTGTGTATGTGTGTGTGTGTGTGTCACACGACAGGAAAAAAACACTGAATCTTGAAAGAATTGAAGATAATGCGCTGCGTTAAAGTTCTTTCGTTGATTCTTCACTCCCTTCTAAAAAGCCATTAAGAAAAATTAGAAACTAAGTCTGAGAAAATCTTGTACAATGAGAATCCACGTGTTTTTGCACCCGAAGAAGACAAAAACTGAGAGCAGTTTTTCCTTTTCGTATATTCTACATGTTGAACTGGAAATGGTGAATTTAGTGTCTGGAGCGATGAGATGAATCTGCTCTTTCGTCGCGACGATCACGTTCTCGTTCTCTTTCACGCTCTCGTTCGGGCTCTCTTTCTCGCTCAGCTGGTGGCCTTCGACTCGTTTCTCGTTCACGTTCCCTTTCTCGATCTCGTTCTCTGTAGCGATCGTCATAATACCTACACAATATACACATATTATCTGAATTTCCTTCTACAATTAAACTAGAATTTAAGGAGTCGTTGCCAAAAAATTAAGAATTCTTAAGTATTAAATGAAAATTTTAGCGAAAAATTTCGAGACTTCAAACATAATAATATTCAACATCAAAAGAAATTTAAATCCGAAACATTTTTACATCCTCGTCAAGTCAAGGTATTAAAATTGCTTTTCTAGATTACCCTAATAATAAATTTAGTTTCCAATTAACAATTAGCGATTCATTTTTTTAATTCCAGTCATTATAGTACTTATTGTCATTAAAAAAAGATGAAAAGGTGATGTTTTTTTGATAAAAATAGGTGAGAAATAGATGACAAAAATTGAAACAAACTAAAGAAAAGAAATCAAAAGAACTTTATACAAATCAAGGTCGATTCAGTAAAATTCAAGGTGGATTCAATAAAATTCAAGGTAAATTCAATAAAATTTAAGGACAATTTAAAATAATTCAAGATGAAATACAGAGAATTCAAAACAATTCGATATGAACATGAATTTTAAGAAATTTATTCTTCATTCAAAAGTTTTATAGAAGGATTATAAAAGATTTTAAGTGATTTTATGAATTTCAAGAGATTTAAAGAGATTTTAAACAATTTAAAAGAATTTGAAGGTTTTTCGAGAGATTTTATAATATTTTAAGGTTTTAATGATTACAAGATATATAAGTGATTTTAAGGAATACAAAGAGAATTGCTGAGATTTACAAAGATTTAAAATGATCATAAAAAATTATATGTATATGATTTTAAACAATTTCAATGGATTGTAAGAGATTTCAGGTAATTTTAAGAAATTCCAAGGAATTTAAAAAGAATCCAGAAGAGCTGAAGAATTTTTAACAAGTTTTACAGGATTTCAAATACATATTTCAAGGTAATTCAAGAGATTTTACCTAGAAGTTTTGGAAGATGAGACGGGAGCTGTCTCTGGAGGTTCTTCCTTTACTCTCGGCCTGGCTGATTGATGTGTTGTACTAATCAAAAATGGATATCTTGTTATGATAATTTTCGATTAGCAGAAATAAAGTCTTAGCAAGACAAATTTCGTACTTCTATGTCTAATATATTTTGATCCACACAACACTTTATGTTATTTTTCCCATTAAAATGAGTTAAAGAGAACGAGATAGAAATAAAATTGTATTTTACAATTCATATTTGAAGAATAGAATCTTTAATTTGAAAACTAGGGGAGATTCGAACAAAAGTAAACGATCAACTTTCAATAGGGGATATAAAATAGTATATTACGTAACAAGGGACGAAAGGCGACAATTTCACGAGAGTGAAGTTAGCTGCCCGAGCGAAGCGAAGGCAGATATCACACGAGTGAAATTATCACCTCTCCCCATGTCACGTACACTCGAACCCCTCAAATTTCACGAAATCCAAACCGGAGACCCCCTTGAATTTCACCAAATTCCTTTTTCTCTATAGTCACATTAATTGCGCATGCGTCATATCAATTGCCAATAGCAACCAATTAGATGCGCAGCGCCATGGTATACGCAGTGGTATCACGTGCGGTGAAATTTGAGGGGTTGTGAAATTTGCGATGGTGAAATTCGAGGGGTTCAAGTGAATACTATTTTTCATAACATATAAATTTAAAATTCGAATTTCGATGCCTTCATAGCGGGGCGAAAGTAGCAGTTTCAACTCTAGGGTAGAAAGTAAAAAACAACTGAACACAAGGCATCGAAAGTCGAATTTTCAATTTATGTTATAAAAATAATATACGTGACACGGGGAGAGGCGACAATTTCACTCGTGTGATATCTGCCCTCACTTCGCTTGGGCTTCACTTCACACTCGTGAAATTGTCGCCTTTCGCCTCTTGTCACGTAATATACTATTACTTGGGGATTATAAATGTTAAATAGTAAATATACGTACATTTTGCGAAAAAACAAAATGGTATAATACGTTAGTTTGTAAGAAAAAATAATAAATGACCTTTAGTTTGATTCGGATTTGAGTTGTTTCTTTTTCCCGAGTGATTCGTAAATGTATAAAAATAATCTTTGTGAGGAAATAATCTGTGCTATAGACCTATATTGTAAGATTTATGTAATTAAATATATTTACGTGATTCCCTTTGGCCGGGCGGCTGGTTTTGCCCGAGTCTCCCCTAGATTATAAGTATCTTCTTTTTGACCGTTAACAACGGCACCGCTAATTATCAAACAAAGTAAGGCAAATAAAGTAAACAAGTTGATGACGATTGAATATAACATAAATTTCTCGACTTTAAGAAAAAATTTACTACACGAAATGTTAATCGTGTAAACAAAAGCTCTCTTTAAAATACAAATTACTTAAATTTTATCTTACCGTAAGATTCTTGAATTTCGAAAACTGTTACAATTAATGAATTATTAACACCTCTACACAGTTTAAGACGTTCTAATAAAAAATATAGAGCAGATTTTTATATAGTATGAATCGAAATTATTGCATCTTTTTTAACTTACCTTTCCTCTCTGCTTCTTTCTCTGTATTCACGATCCCTTTCACGATCGCGATCCCTCTCCCTGCTGCGTGATCTTTCTCTAGGGTAAGTTTCAGTGTAATATCGTTCCCTATCACGATCTCTTTCACGTTCGCGATCACGATCCCTATCACGATCCCTGTCTCTGTCGCGACTGCGTTCTCTGTATTCTCGATCTCGACTCCTGGACCGCTCACGACGTCGTCTGTGACTTCGTTCCCGATCACGAGATCTAGATCGTTCTGTAAAACGGAAAAAATCTATGTATAAGAATACAAAAATATAAATTCAAAAAGATTTAAATTGAGGGGCTCCATGCAATAACCAGTTTTAGAATAATAATAGAATAAAACAATTCAATAATAATAATAATAATAATAATAATAATAATAATAAATAATCCGAACCTTCCGCCAGGGATCATCACAAGTTGATGTAGAAAAAAATTTTTTATTTAAATTTCATTCAAACCTCGCGCTTTGCGTTCAGCCCTGTTTAACAATTATTTTTCACGATTAAAACGAAAACTACTTACGTTATCAAAAAATGGTTATGAGGGAGGATTTGTAGATCTTTTTTAAGATCAATAATTATTTTTCTTATTATTTTCTCTGTATCTCGCGTTATTTGACTTAAAATTTGAATTTTCAATTTTTCAAGAAAATTAAAAAGTTATTATGACAATCCTATAGGGCGTTCAAAACATTTTTCATCTCTTGACTTTTTTTTTTTTTTTTTTTCGTAATGTTCATTATTTGAGTTCAAATTTTTATTTTCGTTCGTTCTTTTAAATTTTCGAAATATTACAAGTCTGACAATTTTTGTTTTATCGAAAAAAGTAATAAAGATATATTGTTTGAATTTTTGAATACTATAAACATCCGTACGTAGAATTTGTAAATTAAAAAAGTGGTATCAAAAATTTTTCAAATGCTCCAAATTTTTTAATTTTTATCTAAAATGGCTGGCACACAAACTTGACCTTTGCTTTATTTTAGGACACTAAACAAGTATACCAAAGGCCAATCCAAACGGTCAATTTTTTCGAAAATTATCGTGCTCACAAACTAAAATTCTAGACACACACAGACACATTCGTAAAAACATGCTTTTTGTTGGGTTCAGGGGGTCACAAAACGTGAACATTTGACAAAAACGCCCCCTCCCCTCCGGTAAAATTTTACACAATCTTATACATTCTCTGATGAGAATGTAAAAAATAAATTTTGATAACGTAAAAAAATATATTTTTTTTAACACTAAAAAAATTCTATTGATAGAAAAATGACGTTCCGTTCAAAATGGATCCTTTGAAATTAAGCAGATTTCTTTTATCTGTCAAGGAAATCATTTCACTGTTAAAAAACTCATCTGCTAAGTGTAAAACGAAAATAGTTTTATCGAAAAACGATTTCTTTTGAATTTGAAAAAAAATCTTTTGACTATGAAAAGAAATCCTTTAACTATTAGAGGATTGCATTTGTAGGCTATTGGATGAAGTTCGCCTATGCATGAGTGACTGTACATTGTTTTAGTTTTAGTTTCCCCATCAAAGAACATAATTTGACAGTAAAAGAATAGCATTTGAAAGGATTTCTTCTCTTGCCAATTTTGAATAGAAAATCATTTAACAGTGAAAGGAATCGTTTGATAGTCAATAGATTATTTTTAGAGTGTATTTATTTCGAAAACTAAAAGAGCTACAACTTTTTTCATACCGAAAAAAAGATGCGCAATTAAACTTCACATTTTAATAATTATATATGACGTTCTGCGAAAAAAGGGACTTTAGGGTGAAATAATCGATTTTCATTTAGTTGATGCTATCGATAGTTTTTGAATCGCGCTTTCATTTTAAAAAAGAATTAAATTTTTATCTGAAAAATTGGAATTGTTATTAAGCTAAAAAGTCAGGCGTGAATCTCTTGTTTCGACGCTTTCGAATGATCCGAGAAATCCAGCTCCTCCACTTTCCATCACAACTTTCCGTTCTTTGTCTGTGTGACTTCATGAACACCACAGTATGAACACGGAGCGAGAAATTGTAATCGTAATCTGAGTGCTTGACTTTGGCCGTCTCTTAAATCGCTTCTACTGAAAAATTTGCCTGCTAAGCCTAAGGTCCCTTTCCTCGCGGAACATCACATATGCTCTCAAAATTCAAATTTGAAACATTTTTAAAAGCACCCAAGGTCTATCTTCGAAAGATTTTTGTTTACAAATTTATTTAAATGAATTTTACCTCTTCTCGCAGAACCATAACTTTTCGTTTCTACTCCACGAAGAGTATCTTGAAGAGAACTGATAAGGATTTTGCAACGATCGTCTGCAGCCACTTTGGACTGTTTTATCAATGATATTGCAGTGACTAAAGTTTCAATTGCACTAGCATATTCTCCAGCTGCAGCATCAGAAACTGCTCTTGCTATTGCAGATGATGAAACTGTTCGATTGCGTCCCATTATCTCTTCGAATTCTTGTTCGCTTAGTGGTGGAGCAACATCTGTCCGGTGATCAGGAGTTGGTGCACCGTATGGTGGCTATAGCAAACATATTAATTAAAATTTTTTTAAGTACTCATTAAATTTTGCTCCTTATTGAAGTAAAAACCTTCACTATTTTCAAATTAAGATTCTTTGTATGTAAAACGTTAGAACAAAAAATTACCTGCGTTGCAGGAGGACCATAACTGTGAGGTGGTCCATGAGGAGGTCCGTGAGCCTGAGGATGAGGAGGACCATGAGGTGGGCCATGTGCAGGTCCATGAGGTGGTCCATGAATTGGTCCAGGAGGTCCTTGCTGATGAGGACCTTGTTGGAAAAATGCCGGATTTACATGTGGCGCTGGACCACCTGGTGGTCCTTGAGGAGGTCCTTGTGGTGGCAATCCATGTCCTGGTGGCATTCCTCCTGGTCCTGGCATCATTCCTAAGAGAATTATAAATAATTAATTATACCCTCTTTATATCTGAATGTAGACATTAATTATTTTTTAGCAGACGCGTAGCCAGGGGGGGTTTTGGGGGTTAACCCCCCCACCGAAATGTCAGAAAAGTTGCGTGGACACACACACACACACACACATTTGCTGACACATTGATGGAAACCCACCCCCCCGAAAAATTTTTTTGCCTATGCGCCTGATTGTTAGTAAGTAAAGGTCGAATTCATTAATTCAATCATGCAGGGTCGACACAATCAACATAAAATCGTCTTTAAATAAAATGTGTTGTTTTTCAAAGAATTATAGGCTGTTGTTTCTAAACCGTTAGAGATATTATACCTTTTTTTATTCTAGTATAGTTCTCTCTGTTCTCTTTTGAAATACGAGCCCAAACACGCGCTCTAGTGCGCAGAGATGATTCCTATTTTTTTTTTAAATTTTCCCGCGTTAGCCCGTAGCCTGTATTGACCAATAAGGAATCAGTCAACTCATTTCAATATTCGATGTCAGGGATCACAGTCTCTATTCTTTCTAAAATAGAGGAATAGAGGACTTTTTTTTCAAAAATAGAGGACTTTTTTCCAAAAATAGAGGACCTTTGAAAGACGTTTTTTTAAATGAAGGATAGTATGTGAATTAAGGTTAATAAAAATTGTATTACAATACTTTTATTGTTTTAACAATACTAAAGATTTAATTAACATCAGTTGTAGCT
>CAJFCP010021783.1:0-14883 GCA_904066005.1 Synergus itoensis | reverse complement strand
TGCGGTGTCATTTCCGCGCGTGATTCCACGTACGCGACCCCAATCCGCTCACATAAAAAATGTTTTTGTATTTGCTTATAACCCTTTATTAGTATAAATTTTGATGTACAGAGTCCAAAAGTGGCAGAATTTATTAATTTACTAGAAAATGGTCCCTAATTCTGTTGCGGTGTCATTTCCGCACTTGATTTCAAGTACACGACCCCAATCCGCGCAAATAGAAAATGTTTTTTTATTTGTTTATAAGCCTTTATTAGTATAACTTTTGATGTACGGAGTCCAATAGTGGCAGAATTTATTAATTTAATAGAAAATGGTCCTTAATTCTGTTGCTGTGTCATTTCTTCGCCTGATTCTCCGTATACGACCCCAATACGCCCACACAAAAAATGTTTTTGTATTTGCTTATAACCCTTTATTAGTATAGCTTTTGATGTACAGAGTCCAAAAGTGGAAGAATTTATTAATTTAATAGAAAATGGTCCCTAATTCTGTTGCGGTGTCATTTCTTCGCCTGATTCTCCGTATACGACCTCCCGCTTGGATTTTACAACATTCATAACTTTTTAACCATTAATCTAATTCAGCTAAAACTTTACAAGTAATTTCTTTAAACCTTAATGAACAACTTTCTCACTGGAAGTTTTCCGTAGTATAAAATTCGCTCGATAAACGAAGCGCTTGAATGTTATAGTTCATCATTATTGGAGTTTTTCGTTTTCGTGAAATGCAATTTTTCAAGTTATTTCAAAAACTACAAATTCTACAAATTTTTGCAAGGGGAGAAAAAGATCCGTCTTGAAATTCTCTACAAATAGCGCTTTTCAAAAATTAAATTTAGAACGATTTCACAAATTCCACTTTCTGGACAATACTTTCACCGCTTGATTCACGCGTATCCCCTCCCTTATTCGTCGGACGCTCAATTCGTCTGACTCAGACGTCTGAAACTTCAGCCCAATGCGTAGGCAAATGGATGCACAACAGCGAGGGAATGATTTGTGTCTGATTCAGACTTTGATCGATGGTTTAAGGGGAATCAATATTGAAGTAAAACCCCTCAAGTATCTAGATTCTCAAAATCCAACGCAATTCCTAGAGAAATTGGAGAAATTTTTCGCGTTGAAGCATATACCAGAAAACAATAGGCTAAATATTTTGGATGGCGCGTTTGAGGGACGAGCGAGGGCATGGTTCGAGACTAAAAGAGCGTCATTGATTGATTATGGGGATTTTCGTAGGCAATTTTTGGCAGAATTTTATTCTATCCCCATAAGGGTAAAAATTAAGTCTAATTGGCTGAGCAAGCGCTATGAATCAGGAAAAGAGAGCTTACAGACGTATTTCCTGAATCAGTTGAATGAAGCTCAATACTTTCTACCGAAAATGGAAGAGTACGAGATTCATTGCACTATCATTCAGCAAATGCCAATACGTGTAAGAGAAGAGATGCCAGCTATCGATTATTCCGATTTTGACAAGATTTCTCAGGCTTTATCCCAAGTGGATTTGACCTTTAATGAAAAGATTGTCAACAGTAAGAGAAATAACCCCCATACATCGAGTAGTCAACAACAGTCTCCTGCCAATAACCCGAATCAGACACAGAATGCGTCGCTTAATATTCAAAATAATTCAAATGGCGTGAATTTTCGACCTCGCATGAGACAAGTTCAGTATAAACAGGGTCGCGGAAAGAAAAATAGCAATTGTACGTGCGGGCAATATAATTCTCGAGCGGTCTCAAATCAAACGAATTCATCGGGTACGGATTATCAGGTCACTCTGCCGGATATCCACGTGCCCCCCCCCATCAATGGTTTCTACGCTCTCTTTGAATCAAGTGTCGGGAAATACCGGTAATTTAAACTGGTATTAGGCGCGGTGTCTTGAGTTGAAGCGTCGCGCCAAAATATTTACGATGATTTAGGTGATTTGGCCCAGGATTTATTGAATGAATCTTCAGAAAAGGTCGACTCGCGTATGCTTCTATGCCCAAGGGTCATAGTTAGTTTCTTTTCGGTTCCAGTGCCTGCTTTAATCGATACAGGAAGTCAGGTAACTGTAATCTCGGAAGAATTAGGCGAATATTTGCGCCTCCATGGGAAAGTTACGGAATTGCCCGTCTCTAATGTTCTTTTATTTACGGTGATCGGCCGAAAAGCGACAACAATAAAAAAAAAATCTATTACGAATTGAAAATAGGAGATGAAGTATACCCGACTTGTTTTCTTGTTGTACCAAAATTGTCTAATCAGGTTATTTTAGGCAATGATTGGCTAATGGGTAACCAAACCATTATTAATTATGCTCATAAATCAATGTGTGTAAGAGGAATTTTAGTACCCCAGTCCTTAGTCTTGTTCGACGGGTCGGTTTCTGAAAATCTCGTGATAACGAATCAGAAAGATGATATAATATATATACAGTCGTACGATAGAATCGATAATATTCCTTCTCTGAATAATAATAGAAAGCGTTTTGAAGTTCGCGAGGATAATATTGATTTTCGCGCTAATGTAAACGCCCCTGAAATAAGAGGTATTTATTTCGATAATAGACAGGAAAATGAGGATAGTTCACGGTCAATAGGGTCCAAGGAACAGACGACAAATAGTCAAAGCTCATCCCATGACTCTGTACTGAATTCAGAAATAAAAAAAATAAAAAATCCATTCATGGAACTTCCTTTTAATTCGATAGAAAATATAGTTCCAGTAGGTTCTAAGGTGATGATCTCAGCTGATCTACCACCAGATAAAAATGTTGGGAAGGAAGAGCCTGGTGTAGAGATAAAATTATCTAGAGAAGAATTCAGGGTACAGGGGATAATTTTTGAGGATGAACTGGATATAACCAATCCTGAACAATTTAAGTTTGTACGGCAATTAAATAGTACTCCTCCTCAGAGAGATGATTTTGAATCTCGAGATTTTGCAGAAAACGTTCGGTTGATTGCGTGTAAACTAACGGGATTAAGGGACGAAGAGAAAGAAGCTTTTGTGCGCACGATTTTAAAATTTGAGCGCCTATTCACATCAAAAATGGATAGTGCTGATACAATGACATATAAAATAAAAGTTAAACCTCATCAAACGATGATAAGAAAATCTTATCCGGTACCGTATGCTTATAGGAAAGCGGTAGATAAAGCGATAACGGAAATGGTAGAAAATGGAATCATAGAAAGGGGAGACAGTCCTTATTGTAATCCCTTAAGGATCGTGGTTAGAAGTAATAATAAAGTCCGAGTATGCCTAGATGCGCGATTCATAAACGAAATCATAGAATCGGATCACGAAGCGCCGCCATTGATCAGTGAGATAATGCAAAAATTTCATGGTGTTACATATATTTCGACAACGGACCTCGCTTTGGGTTATTGGCAAATACCCCTGCATGAAAGTTGCCGGAAATATACCGTTTTTGTACATAATTCAAAAATGTATCAATTTTGTCGTTTGCCTTTTCGTCTAAAGACGGCAGGATCAGCATTTATACGTGCATTGAGTTATGCGATAGGCAATAGTTTAGACGACAATATATATTGACGATTTTTTAATAGCCACAGCGGGAATGCTATATGAACATTTGCGAGTCATAGGCCGTATTTTTAGCGCTTTACAGCAAAGGAATTTCACTCTAAGCTTAGAAAAATCGTTGTTTTGTAAAAAAAGAGGTACAGTTTTTGGGATACGAATTATCGACTGAAGGAATTCGCCCCTGCGGAGATAAACTTAAGATCATAGCTGAGTTTGAAAAGCCCAGAAACAGACGTGAACTACAGCAATTTATAGGCGTCTGTACCTATTATCGCCAGTTTACCGCCAAACATTCCAATTTACTGAATCCTTTCAGGGATATTTTAAAAGAAAAGCATCCCTGGGAGTGGAATGAAAAACATGACCGCGCTTTTGCTGATCTAAAAAATGTGTTTGTCCATTGCGTGCAGCTGAAGCATTATATGCCTGGGGTACCTTACAAACTTCAGACGGATGCTTCGGATCTAGGGATTAGCGGAGTTTTATACCAATTTGATGATCAAAATAATCATCGAATAATCTCATTAGTCAGTAGATGTTTGAATGCCGCAGAGATTAATTATACAACTACAGAGAAAGAGTTGTTGGCTATTGTGTACTCTGTCACAAAGCTTCGAACGTATCTGCTGGGTACTAGGTTTGAGATAATCACGGACCATAAAGGTTTAACTTTTCTAAACTCGACCCTCTATTTAAGCGCACGTTTAACTCGTTGGAGCCTTATCCTACAGCAGTATGATTTTGCAGTATCATATTGCAAAGGGAAGGACAATATAGTCGCGGATCTTTTTAGTAGAAATCCGAGCGGTCGATTTGAATCTAATCATTCGAATAAAGAACTCAAAATAGATGTTCTAAGTTGCGAAGAGAAAGCGGAAATAGGGGGATATGAATGTCAGCGAATAGAATTAGAAAGTGAGTTGGTAAAAACTCTAAAGAGTTTATCAGATCTGCAAAGAAATGATCCGACATTCATCAACATGATTAGAAAATTAGAAGGGGGTGAGACTTTAGATTTTTATGTTGTAAAGGAAAAAATCTTATTTCGATGGGATCGATTTCAGGATCTATGGCAGGTTGTGATTCCAGGGGAAATTTCTAGGATGATAATAGATCAGGTGCATTCAAAGCTAGGCCACCCAGGCGTGTATAAGACAACGAAATATATAAGGGAATTCTATTACTGGAAATCCATGAATCGTGAGATTAAGAATTTTGTTTTATCCTGCGATTTGTGCCAGAGGGTCAAATATTGTAATGTACAAATGGAATGCGCTTATAACTTGGTACAATCGTCAGGGCTAGGGGATTTGGTTTGTGTCGATTTCTACGGGCCTCTTCCTAGGTCTACAGGGGGTGTGGAATACATCTTTGTACTTCTGGATGTATTTTCAAAGTATGTAAGACTCTATCCTATAAAGAAAGAGACAACTGATACCGTTTTGCGAAAGGTATTCGATTCTTACATACCGGAAATGGGGAAGCCTAAAAGGATTCTTGCTGATCATGGTTCCCAATTCACTTCGCGTAAATGGGGAGAGCGTTTGCGCAGGGAAGGGATCCAGGACATTTACTCATCTATTAGGCATCCCAAAAGTAATCTGGTCGAAAGAATAATGAAGGAGTTAGGAAGATTGTTCAGAACTCTGTGTTATGATAAACACACGCGATGGGCAAAATGCATACCAGATATAGAGTATTTTCTGAATATTACGACTCATTTCAGCACGGGATATACGCCTTTCGAGCTGCGTTTCGGTGTTAAGCCACATGATCAAATAAGGGAAATTATTAGCTATATACCCCGAAACAGAATCAATAGCTAAGGATTCTAAGATTGTTCTTGCTAGGGACAGAATCAATCGGAATTTTCAAAAGCGGGCACGTGCTCAGAAGGCGTCATCCAGGATTTGTCTAAAATTAGGTGATTGCTTCATATTCCCAGGCAATCAGATGTCCTGAAAAAAATTACTCCAAAGTTTTTTCATTTATATTATGGTCCCTATAAAATCATAAAAGTATTGAGGAATAATTCCTATGAATTGTCAGAGGAGGATGATGTGAGTCGGGTAATTGGGGTTTATAATCAGGCGAACCTGGAAAGGTATATAAAACGCCAAGATTAGAGTCTGGATTATCTGGATCATTCCAAGCTGTTTATAATAAGCTAAAGTTGTTTTAGGAGATAACTGTATGAATTTGTATGTAAAAATAAGTGTTTTATGGCTATGGATGTGTGATTTAATCGAACAGTTTTAATATCGAATATTTATATTTGCGTGCGCTACAATAAATTTACATCCCACGCAAGGGGGATAATGAGGCGATCGGCTTGTAATTCGCGCCTAAGAATGGTCTCTTAAAATTTGAATGAGTGTGACGCGTAAAGAGCTGACCTATCACCTTACGAATTAAATTTGAAGAGTAGGGAAATTGCGATAATGTGAGGTGACAATAAAGCGTACGGAGAGCAAAAATCATTTTAATTTCGGCTGTCCGAGTGGTCTCTAGAAGACTTGTCCTGCCACGCTTTCGCCCTCACAGAAATCGGCAAAGGTGAATATAATAATTCTTGAGCTTCTTAAATTAAATAATTGTATCTAAAAACGTGATCGGTTGTGCTTAGTGTGTGGATGATATTTCTTGTTATAGTGTGGCCAGTATATTTATTTATTAACAAGAGCAGAACATGTCCACGAAAATCTGAGGTCCGAGCTCAAACCAGATCGAGGGAGGAGATTTCCTTTGTAACCAGAGTGGAAACGGCATGCCTTGGCCAGACATTATGTAAGACTGTTTCGTCCAAGAGATGTTCAATTTCGACCGAATTCGTCAGGCAATGGGACAAATTCGAATCCACTCACGAAACGCTCCTTGATCACCACGGTTTTGAGCACAAGGGTACTTCGTGAGTCTAAATGCTTTATTTTAGCCTCGTTTGAATTCTAATGTCAATTTTGAAGCTATTCGTATGTTGTTTTATATTGGAGATGTGATTTGTTGATTTGATTATATTATCTTATTTTGTATCGATTGATTTATGCTCATATTAGTGTAACTTTTTCTCGATTCTATACTGTGTCTAAATTATGCGTCATTTTATTGAATTGAGAACGATTTCTCTGATTACATTGATTGAATATTTATTGGAAATGATGTTTTTCATATGATTTATCTATGCTCTTGTCAATTGTATTTTATATCATTTTATCGGTCTTGTGAAATGTATTAATTTAGATTTCAACGAGAATATTCGTCTTTGTAGACAAATCTTTTGTAATTATGGTTTAGCGTAACGGTCAGTTGGATAATTATGAGTTTTATGGCCTTGTTTATTTCGCGTTTTGCGAAGGTCTTTGATCCTTCTGATACGTATATTTAAATTTGAATACTCTCTGCTTCTTGATAAATATTGAATGCTCATTATCATTGCTTTTATTAAAGGTACGACTTTGTTGTTTATATTTGACTGTACTCTATCTCAACAGTAACCTACCTACACATTTCTCCTAATTTTAAATAATCCGTTGATAATTTCTTTTGAATTCGGGCTGAATTGTCTTCATTTAAAATCTGTTTAAATCTAGAGAAAATAAATTTTAGGCTAGTCCATAATAATGGAAACTTGATCGATCAAAAATTCAAGTTGCGTGTGATCCCAATACGAGGTGGTTACATTACTCCAATGATTTTTTTATGTTATCTCATACCATAGATTGCCATTCAGACAGACCCTCAAATACAGCCACGCAGTATCAATCGTTTCTGCAAAGCTGGAAAGACTTTGTGAATATTTTGTTCTCTTATTCTTTAGAAAAAAGAACGTTTTTCGAAAAATTCGATGTCATTACTACAATGATTTTTTTAAGTTATCCTCAAACTATAGATTGTCATTCTGACACCCCCTCAAACAAGCCCACGCAGCACCAATCATTTCTGCAAAGCTGGAAAGACTCTGTGAATATTTTGTTCTCTTATTCTTTGGAAAAAATACCATTTTTCGAAAAATTCGATGTCATTACTCCCATGATTTTTTTATGTTACCCCCAAACCATAGACTGTTATTCTAACACTCCTTCAAACACAACCACTTAGTACCATTCATTTGTGCACAGCTGTAAAGACTCTGTGAATATTTTGTTCTCTTATTCTTTAGAAAAAGGACAATTTTTCGAATAATTCGATGTCATTAATCCCTTGATTTTTTCATGTTATCCTCAAACCATAGATTGACATTCTGACTCCCCCTCAAACACACCCACGCAGTACCAATCGTTTCTGCAAAGCTGGAAAGACTCTGTGAATATTTTGTTCTCTTATTCTTTAGAAAAAAGAACATTTTTCGAAAAATTAGATGTCATTACTATAATGATTTTTTTCTGTGAGACTCAAACTATAGATTGTCATTCTGACACCCCCTCAAACATGGCCACGCAGCACTAATCGTTTCTGCAAAGCTAGAAAGACTCTGTGAATATTTTGTTCTCTTATTCTATGGAAAAAATAACATTTTTCGAAAAATTCTATGTCATTAATCCCATGATTTTTTTACGTTATCCGCAAACCTTAGATTGTGATTCTAACACTCCCTCAAATACAACCACGCCGTACTAATCATTTGAGCACAGCTGTAAAGAATCTGTGAATATTTTGTTCTCTTATTCTTTGGAAAAAAGACAGTTTTTTGAATAATTCGATGTCATTACTCCAATGATTTTTTTATGTTATCCGCAAACCATAGATTGTGATTCTAACGCTGCATCAAACACAACCACGCATTACCATTCGTTTCTGCAAAGCTGAAAAGACTCTGTGAATATTTTGTTTTCTTATTCTTTGGAAAAAGGACAATTTTTCTAATAATTCGATGTCATTACTCCCTTAATTTTTTTATGTTATTCTCAAACAATAGATTGTCATTCTGACATCCCCTCAAACGCACCCACGCAGTACCAATCGTTTCTGCAAAGCTGGAAAGATTCTGTGAATATTCTCTTCTCTTATTCTTTAGAAAAAAGACCATTTTTCAAAAAATTCGATGTCATTACACCCATGATTTTTTTATGTTATTCGCAAACCATACATTGTGATTCTAACACTCCCCCAAACACAACCACTCATTACCAATCATTTGTACACAGCTGTAAAGACTCTGTGAATATATTGTTCTCTTATTCTTTAGAAAAAATACCATTATTCGAATAATTCGATGTCATTACTCCCATGATTTTTTATGTTATCCCCAAACAAAAGATTCTCATTCGAAAACTTCCTCAAACACACCCACGCAATACCAATCATTTCTGGAAAGTTGGAGAGAATCTGTGAATATTTTGCTATTTTATTCTTTGGAAAACAGATCATTCTTCGAAAAATCGCAAAATATTCGTAAAGTCTTTCCAGCTTTAGCAGAAATGATTCGTAATACGTGGGTGTGTTTGAGGGGGTGTTAGAATGACAATCTATGGTTTCAGAATGACACAAAAAAATCATGGGTGTAATGACATCGAATTCTTCTAAAAGTGGTCTTTTTTCCAAAGAATAAGAGAACAAAATATTCACAGAAACTTTCCAGCTTTGCAAAAATGATTGTTATTGCGTGGGTGTGTTGGAGGGGGTGCTAGAATGACAATATATGGTTTGGGGATAACAGAAAAAATTATTGTAGTAATGACATCGAATTTTTCGAAAAATGTTGCTTTTTCCATTGAATAAGAGAACAAAATAATCAAAGAGTCTTTCCAGCTTTCCAGAAACTATTGGTACTGCGTGGGTGTATTTGCGGGTGTGTCGCAATGACAATCTATAGTTTCAGGATAACATAAAAAAATAATTGTAGTAATGACATCGAATTATTCGAAAAATGGTCCTTTTTCCAATGAATAACAGAACACAATAATCACAGAGTCTTTCCAGCTTTCCAGAAATGATTGGTATTGCGTGGGTTTGTTTGAGGGTGTGTCGGAATGACTATCTATAGTTTGAGGATAACATAAAAAAATCATTGTATTAATGATATCGAATTTTTCGAAAAATGTTCTTTTTTCCAAAGAATAAAAAAAACAAAGGACAAAATATTCACAGAGTCTTTCCAGCTTTGCAGAAACGATTGGTTCTGCGTCGGTGTGTTTGAGAGGGTGTCAGGATGACAATTTATAGTTTGAGGATAACATAAAAAAATCATTGTAGTAATGACATGGAATTTTTCGAAAAATGGTCTTTTTTCCAGAAAATAAGAGAACAAAATTCAGCTTTGCAGAAACGATTGGTTCTGCGTCGGTGTGTTTGAGAGGGTGTCAGGATGACAATTTATAGTTTGAGGATAACATAAAAAAATCATTGTAGTAATGACATGGAATTTTCCGAAAAATGGTCTTTTTTCCAGAAAATAAGAGAACAAAATATTCACATAGTCTTTCCAGCTTTGCAGAAACGATTGGTACTGCGTCGGTGTGTTTGAGGGGGTGTCAGAATGACAACCTATACTTTGAGGATAACATAAAAAAATTATTATATTAATGACATCGAATTTTTCGAAAAATGGTCTTTTTTCCAATGAATAAGATAACAAAATATTCACAGAATCTTTCCAGCTATTCAGAAACGATTGATACTGCGTGGGTGTGTTTGAGGGGGTGTCGGAATGACAATCTATAGTTTGAGGATAACATAAAAAAATCATTGTGGTAATGACATCGTATTTTTCGAAAAATTGTCTTTTTTCTAAAGAATAAGAGAACAAAATATACACAGAGTCTTTCCAGCTTTGGAGAAATGATTGGTACTACGTGGTTGTGTTTAAGGGACCAGTCCACTTTGACACTACCGAAAAAAAGACTATTTTTGGGAATTTGGTTGACGAATACTACAAAAGATATTGATATAAAAATTATTGGATTTGACAAATAAGGTCTCGAAATAAAGGAAAAAATTTGTTTTTATGCATTTTTATCAATTTTTGTATACAAAAGCTGTAGCTGAACTTGAAGCCACGATTTGGGGGTAGGTCCACGGGCGTCATGTTATCTCGAGAACGGCTGGTTTGAAAAAAAAAAAAATTATAGCTAGTTAGACTTGGTATAACAGCAGCTATAACTTGCACCTTTAATATTAATTATTTTATAACAAGAAGTAACAAAATGGCAGCCAAAAATAAACAAACGAGAAAAATGGTTTTTTTTTCACCAATTATAGAAAAAAGGACTACATTAAGAGGAAAATTTTAAGGTTTTATAGGTTTAAGTTATGGATTTATATGTGTAGAATATGTGGTATAAATTTCATAAAGATCGGTCGACTGGTTTTGAAGAAATCGTGTCGCCCGACCGAAAAAACGTTGTTTTGAGTAAAACGCGTTTAAAGTTTTTGAATGAAAAATCGTGAAATAATATTAACTAAAGTTAATCATCGATGCCTGCACCATACAAAAGGCTTTCTGCAAGTTCATTACTTTCCATTTCTTCCAATCTAGCTTGCTTCCGAAAAATGCATAAATGCATTTGTTAATAAATTACATAATATAAACTTTACGTAATTGATGGATGGCCGCTTACTCGCATAAGGCCTGCTGAGCGTGCTCGAGTAGTAACACGACTCGGATCGCAGAAAAATAGTTAGACTGCTTGGATCTTTATAAAACTTTAACACAATATTTTTGAATATATATACTTTCGAAAAATATAAAAAAAATCGATTTTTTGAAAATTTCAAAGTGGACTTGTCCCTTAAGGGGGTGTTAGAATGACAATCTATGGTTTGAGAATAACATAAAAAAATAATTGTAGTAATGACATCGAATTTTGCGAAAAATGCTGTTTTTTCCATTGAATAAGAGAACAAAATAATCACAGAGTCTTTCCAGCTTTCCAGAAATGATTGGTACTTCGTGGGTGTGTCTGAGGAGGTTTTTTTTTCGAAAAATTGTCTTTTTTCCAAAGAATAAGAGAAAAAAATATTAACGACGATTTTATTATCTTGTCGAACTAAATTCTTGCACATATTTCATAATTTGTGCAAAAGAATTTTTTCAAAATTATGTATATATATATGGAACTAGATAAACGTTCCTAAGTAATTCTTATTGTATTTATTCTTATTTCTTTTTTCTTCTTTTTTATTTTCTCATTTTATTTTTTTTTAAACGTAAGGCGGCTGAAAACAATGCGTTCAACATGTTCTCAGTTTTAGTTTTCTTAATTTTAACTTTTTAAACATTTTTAATCATACAAAGCAGATAAAAATAAATTATCATCTTTTATTTCATTTTTCAAACTTTCAAGACGATATTTTGTTCACAGAAAAAGTTATGTTGTTACATATTAGTTGAAAGTCAGTGTGATTATTACATATTTGTTACATATTAGTGAATATTAATTCATTTTCCAAACTTTCAAGACGATATTTTGTTAATAGAAATAGTTATGTTGCAGGATTTAGCGTTCATCATATCAAATAATTAATTTTAACAATCTACTTTACCAAAGAAATACTTATTTTTTTTCTTTGTCGAGCTTCTCCACTTGTCCGCAATTAGCACAACCAATGTCTTCTAATTCTAACCTTAGAAATCTGTCAGTAATTCTTGCTCCATAAAATTTCATAATTTGTGCAAAAGCTTTTTTTAATATTATTTACATATGGGCCTAGATAAACATTCCTAACAAGGGGAGTTAGGTTGGTGTCCGGCGCCGATTTTTTTTTTAACTTTGCAGGTGAAAAGAGGATCCCAGACTATATAAAAAAAAAAATATAATTTTTTGGGAAATCGTTCATATTTAGGGGTTGAAATCACCCCTTCTATATTTTTGACTCTTTTACTGTTTTAAGAGGTATCATTTTATTTTCTTTCTTGTTTTTACACAAAATTGTTCTAATTGATTCTGTATTACAATACTAGCTTGAGTTAGCAAAAAAAATTACCCTCTAGAATATCATAATTTAGAAAATCTACCTCTAGAATGCTTCGCCATACGACATATAGTTTAAGATTTTGGACTTTGTTGCTGCAAATATCTTGTTTTTATATTATATTCTATAATGGATCATCAGTGTTACTCGAAACAACCCCTAAATTATATATCACACACCCCTTTAATATTGTCAATAAATAAAAAATATATTTATTAATATAACATTTCTGTACGAAAAATCTCTGATACTTCTATTCTTTTGAGGTCTAATATTAATTTGCATATTAGGAATAACATTATAAAATTACAGTCCCTCACACATAATCAATTGTCTTCACCTAGATTTATTGACGCATTCAAACATTCTTGGTATAAAAGCGGATATATAGAAAATAGGCCTCCATGTTTTGACAACCCTGTAGACTTTTGTTCCCACAAAGATATGGAACCTTCTTGTGATATTTGCGGTGATGTTGCAGTAGTAACATGTGCATGGTGCAAGAAGAAGTTGTGCCTAAAACACTTTTTCGAAGAATATCACTTCCGTGAAAACTTTGTGCCTTAAAAATCGATTGTTATTGTTTCTTTTCATCTAATCTTTCATTATTTAAAAAAGGTTTAGATTAAAATTAGAATTAGAATTAGATTAGAATTTTATGCGCCGTCTTCAAAATTGTGAAATTAAAACACACTCATCATATCACACATTTATTTCTTATTTCGTAGAAGATATATTGTAAGTCGAAAGGCTTGAGCAATAAGGGTTGCGAAAGGGTATGTGTATGTGTGTACAAATTTCAATGGAAATATATATGTTGCCTGAACCTAAATAAAAATTCTATAAACAGTTATGTTATATCTATCATCATTAAAATCGCCTGCTAAACAAAACATAAAAAGTTTTAAAGTGGTAGTTTTTACATAACAAGGTTTTAGAAATATAAGAAGAAGTAATATAAGAATCCATTACTTACAGGAATGTTATATTAATAAATATATTTTTTATTTATTGACAATATTAAAGGGGTGTATGACACATAATTTAGGGGTTGTTTCGAATAAAACTGATCATCCATAATAGAATATAATATCAAAACAAGATATTTGCAGTAACAAAGTCCAAAATCTTAAACTATATAAGCATTCTAGGAGTAGATTTTCTGAATTATGATATTCTAGAGGGTAATTTTTTTTGCTAACTCAAGCTAGTATTGTAATACACAATCAATTAGAACAATTTTGTGTAAAAACAAGAAAGAAAATAAAATGATACCTCTTAAAACAGTAAAAGAGTGATAGAAGGGGTGATTTCAACCCCTAAATATGAACAATTGCACAAAAAATTATTTTTTTTTTGTATAGTCTGGGATCCTCTTTTCATCTGCAAAGTTACAAAAAAATCAGCGTCGAATACCAACCTAACTCCCCTTGTAAGTGGTTTTTATTGCTTTTGCTTCCTCATAGAGGAAGCTTTGTAATCGTTACATTTTCCAATATTTTTAAAACGGTTTAATTAAACTTTCCTAACGTGATAAATGTCTAATACAACATTCTAATCAATTGTCCAGATGTACGTGTGTATATCTGTGTATTTGTGTGTATGTGTGTGTATGTGTGTATGGATGTCGCCATTTTTTTTGCCCTATTAACTTAAAGACAGTTGTAGATAAATTGATGAAATTTGTAGGGTATATTGGCTCCACCTATATCTCAAAACGTGCCAAAGGATTTTTCAAAATATTGAATTTTAAGATTTTTATGTAGATTCTGAATTTTTGTAAAATTGATTTTTCGACTATAACTTCTCAAATAATGAAAATTCAAAGTTTATGTAAAAAAAAGAAAGATTCCTTTCATCGAGACGAATCGACTGACCTGTGTGATTAATGCATTTTATTGAATATTAAGGAAGTTATGCTTTTATTTGCAATTTTGAAAATTTTTAATTTTTCATATATTAGTTTAAATAAAAACATTGTAATGTGGTGATTTTCACCGCATTATTGATCCTCTTCTCAGACCGATTTATCGGGAAATTGATATGAGATCAGCCAGTGGGAACTCCTAACCTTAAGGTGTGAATGATAGTACGGATGGATGAGTGTGGTAGAATAAGTAAAAACTCATAGTTCGTTTTAGCTATCGAGATTTTGAGTCATAATTTGAATAAGATAATAATTTAGTGTAAAGAATGTCGTATCATGGCCAACGCCCATTGATGACGTGGCACATTCAATGATTTAAATTCTGTTATATTGCCATCAGATTTCAGTCAAATTGTTGTTAAATTTTTATAAAACTGATATGAAGTAGGATTTCGTTTCTCTTAATGTAAAGCAGTAAACTGCCTTTAGTTGTAACGAACCGAATTATTTTTAATTAGAAATCTCTATCTCTGAACTAGATCTCGCGGTTACGCAACTTTAGAAAAT
>CAJFCP010021640.1:0-10127 GCA_904066005.1 Synergus itoensis | reverse complement strand
GGGCCTGTAATATTACCGTTTATATTACCGTTACCATTGTAATATTATTTCTTTAAAATTTTATAGGTGATATTGCAAAGTCATATTTCGATGAAAAAAGAATGAAGACACGCTTACTACAAGGATTGGGCTTGTGTATATCGAATGTAATTTCCAAAACTGATGTGTAAATTTTTTTTTTCTCCGAAGAAAATTGGTAATTTTTCCATGAATATTGGCAAATTTTCCGAAAAGTTAGGAAATTCATCAAGAAATTAAAAGACTGTTTAAATCTTCGAAAATGTATAGATGTTTGAAAATATTTCGGAGTGTATTTGAGAAATGATTGTCCTAAGGACCTAAAAGAGAAACCTTCAACACTTTCAGGCCAGGTATACCTAAGAGCGGTATACCTGAATATTCGTTCAAGTGTTTACTACATTGGACATTTCCATTCTCATTCCTACAATCCTCTGTAGGTAAAAGGAAAATCGTCCGACTGCTGCCCCGGAGACCCGTGTTCGATTCCTGCCAACTTCGTTTTCTTCTAACCCGATTTTTCTGTTTCAGCTTATAATAATAATTCTAGTTTTCGGAATATGTATGTAATTTCTAATGTTATCAATTCTAATTTAAATAAATATAAAATTATGTTTAAAATGTAATAATGTTTGTATTCGGTTTTGAGTTTGATAAAATGTGTATAGGTATGTAGACTTGTGTGAAAGAAACTAAGCCGTTCAAAATTTCATGTTTGGGAAAATTTAAAATAATTGTGAAGATTAAAAGCAATTTATTTGAATATTTTTTTTTTGCATATGCATTATTTTTAGACTAGACTAGACTAACTCTAAATGTGCAGTATAAGACTCGATATTGTTCTAGATGCGCACTAGACTCATTCTAGATGCGCAGTAGACGCGTTTTTGTATTTACTAGATTCGCACTAGACTCATTCTAGATGCGCTCTGGACACAGATATAGACAGGTATAGATATCGATAGGGTCGGCTTAGGGACAATTTATGACTTTACTGCTTTACTGCTACCCTTATAAAAATGGGACTGAACCTTTTTTCGTCTAGGATGAGTCTAGGAAGTCTTAAAATGGGTCAATTCTAGACAACGGATTGTTTAGGACGATCGTCTAGGAATCGTCTAGATTTTCGGTAGGGTAGAGCTCTTTTGTTGGCGAGAGGCGTTGATCATATCACTACTCCGTTATCATATCCCCAAAGTAGTCCAGTCGAGCGTATTAATCAAACCATGAAGTCATTGATATCCGCGTTCATAAATAAAAACGAAAGGGAGTGGGATGAAAATTTGTCTAAGATTCAATTAGCTTATAACACCATTCCGCATTCAGGCATTAGAAAATCGCCTTTCTTCTTAAATCATGGACGCGAAGCGAAAATAAAACACGTAACAAAGTTCACTGAAGACATTGGCGATTCGACTGTAAAAGACTTAGTTAACGATTGGACAGCGCGTATGGGTGTAATTGACAAATTTCGTCGTGTAATGGGAAATCAAAATAAGAAGAACTCAGAAAGGCGCTTAACCAGGGTCAATTCAGATAGGGTCGAGTCAATGCAAGTCGGAGCAGGAACTGAAGTATGTTGTTCTGATAAGAAATTGAGCTACAAGGTTAAAGCATATTCTTCGAAGTTAGCTTATGAATAGGACCAGCTTTTGTTCCTAAAGTATGTGGACCAGTTACGGTTGAATTAGCGTACACGACTGGCAATATTGTCGTTAGTTATAGAATTTACGAGTTAAAAATTCTTCGTCGATTGTTGTATTCTAATTAATGTGATTTTTCAGTCTAAGCCATCCGAGCGATACGTTTTGTTTCGTCTTACTGCGAACTGCTAAGTTGTTTTCAGTCTAGCAACGCATGTGGATTTTCGTCTCCCAGTTGAAGTTCCTCTACCCAAGCTCCGGTCTCTAAGTGAGTGTTGGAGTCAACTAAACGACAAGCTTAGTTGGAGTGGAAGATGTTGAGTCCTTTGTTGGAATTCAAGGCTAAATGGGCTCAGTTATCCAAGCCCGGAAAATATGATCTCGACAAGCTGCTCGGAGATATCAGTTAAGTTGACCAAGCCAAAGAGGGTCACCCTTACTCAGATACAAGCTGAGAATGTTCGACGAAAATCGGTTGTCTGCTATTACCCTTGCTACTATGAGGAGTGATGTTGAAGAAGTTTTTTCGACGAGTTTACCAGAAGCACTCGTCGCATTGTCAGTGGCCGCCTATCCCTTGCCATTTGACAAGATGCCTATTTCAAGGACGCTATAGAGGAGTTAAGTGTTCCATACTTGCGAACACCAAATATCAGGAGCAACCTTTATATGTGGCCGACTATCAAATCATTGGTCAGGCTCTAGTCAAGGAACTTATCATCAAACCCTCTTGATGACGTTCGACACAGGGACCCAGACGTTCGTCACCTACGTCGAAAGCAACATGTTGTCGTTTTATGAATTACAGACTTGGGAAGTTGCTCAGTTACTCATAGGACATATTGCTGTCATCTTGAATGTCCAGATTGCACCATCCGTTGTCAAGAAGTGGTCGACTGACTTCGACTCAATTTACCATCAGACCCACATGTGTGGTTCCCATTTACCATCAATATTTAGTTGGCGAAGGTTGGCAACAACTAAAGTAAAAGTAAAGGCTCGTTTCTCCGATGCTGAAGTCTATTCGAATCGACTGCGACGATTCCTCATTTGAGAAAACGCACTTTTCTGGAGGAGTGGTGCCTACCAACCTTGAGGCTCCGAATGCAATTCTGTTCTCGGAAAGTAAACACTACTAGTGGTCAAGGCACTGACAGTACCTTTTGTCGCCAGGTCACTCGGCCGAATTTTGGAAGAGACCGGAGCTGGACGACGCACAGGAAGTCAAGATCATCGCCTTAGCGAAGTATAGGAATTCATCGAGGTAATCGTCGACAGTTGTAAAGCTTCAGCGTTCGTTCAGTATTTCGAATATATAATTGTATGAGCGATTTATTTCTTGTTCTGCTTTTGATATTAGTATACATTTTGCGTTATTATCAATTTGCATTTGCTTTTATTCTGCCATAGTTGTTTCTAGCTTGTTCATAGATCGCTGTTTAGGTTCTGCGAAAGACGTTTTTCTTGTTATCGAATTAGCGCTGACTTGTGTCAATTTAGTTCTTCCGTTATTTTATTTCGTGGCGATGAAAAGCGAAAATTTTGGGCAGAGTTGATTTTCAGGCGTTTTCCAGACATTTATTATTACTTTTGTTTTGTCAATTTTATACCGAAAAAATTGGTGTTTCGGGATATGTGATTTAATTTGAATAAAACAGATAAATTGGTCATTTTTATTTGCTAATAATTTTCATTAACCGTTTATTTAGTTTCAGGATTAATTTTCATTCTCACCTCGACGTTACGGTTTGAAGGGGGAGAGTGTGACGGGAAAGATATTTTCTCCCGTAAGTTTCTTAAATTACCTAAGTTTCCGTAGACGTCAAGGCGGGAATATTTGCCTTGATTGATTATGTAAAGTTTGAATGAGTGTTGGTACGACAGATCTTTGTTTGACTAACAGCACGAGGTCTCGGTCGACTTCGGCTCTGTCACGAGCGTGTACGAATATCGTCAAGTGTCTGCGCGAATAAGTGACGCCGTGGAGAGCTTACTCTTGTGTCACCCTTCCAGGCGGAAGGAAGAATTGTAATTTGCGTTGACAGGAGTCATTGCGTTCGTATAATCTTGTGAATTTGCGTTATGTCGCTTTTGGATATTGTAATATTTTTTCGACGTCTGAGGTTATACCTGTTTACGGAAGTACATTCCCGTAACGTTTATTATTCGTCAAATAATTGTAAGTACTAAATTATCTGTTTCTGATAATAAATGTTTGGAATGGATTATATGTTACGTAATTATTCTTTGGATCTGCTCAAGTCCCACGCCTTGCTCTCTTTTGCTAGTCGATTATATAATTGCTTTAATAATTGTACGAATTCGCTAATTAGTTTCTTTAATTGAACCTCGCTAATCAGGGTTGTTAAGATTAGCTGGCGCTCAACTTTATTTCTTTTTTGTAGCTTCTTTTGTTTCACTGGACCCCGGCAGGCTCTGACCCAGCCCGCGCCGGGTGAAGGGGTAACCAAAATAATTGTGACGAGCAGTACTGTCGCTCGTCACATATCTTTATCCCTCACTTGCTATCACTGTCAGGTCTACGTCATCGAGCGGGCGGGACGAGACTCCTAGCAACTGGCTACCCCCACCACTCGCAGGCTACTAGCTACGTAACTGCGAGTGCATAAAACCAGCTCTTCTCGCAATTTTCAATCAGTTCGCCAGGCGCAGCTCGCCTTCACTCGGTGAACCAATCTGTTCTCTCTGCTAGAGGGCTTCTACCATAGCAGAGTGAACGGGACAAGAACCTGGACAATCTTCTTCAGGTGAAGCCCATTAGGTGTGCGACTGGAAGGCGCTACTACAACCGTACATCTAGTTAACGGATACGTCGGTTCACACCGACCTATCCTGGGCTAACCTGAAGTTTATTTCCAAACCTGGGGAACACCGTCTTCTGGAACATTTCCATCACCAAGGAACCACCTAATACCCGACTAGAGGGCGCTACCATGGCCGGTTATCAGGCGTAGAGGGTACGTCGGCTCAAACCTGGCCTACCCCTAGTTCTTTCCTGTCTTTCCAGATACCATCCCTTAAAGACCCACTCTATACCCGACTAGAGGGCGCTCCCATGGCCGGCTATAGAGGTAAAGGGTGTATTGATTAAAAATCAATCCACCCTGGGGCATTCCTGTCTGTTAAATCCTACCTGGGGGGAAAACATAAGAGATACAAAAAAAGGTCAAATGTCAAATAGACAATTAATTTAATCTCCCTCCCCCTCCTCTCTCACCGTACAGTACCGTAAACCGTTTAAACGAGAGAGAAGGGCTCAGGAGAAAATATCCGTCTCGACCGACCGATACGTAAATTTGCGTAATTAACGAAGTAATGACATTCCGTATTTTTCATTGTATGCTTTCAGGTACCGATTTAAACATACACGCACACATGTACACTCTCAGGGTCACCAACTCGATTCTCTCTCTCAAATGTCAATTCAATACTTCTTCACAATTGTACTCTTCTTTTCCGTAAACCGTATTAAAAACTAGAGAAAGATTATATTTGAGCTAAATTAAAGACTTTCTTTAAATTCACACATAAAATTATAAATTCACATTTTTTGCTAAACGACACATTTACACAATGTACACTCATCATCATCCAAAATGTCATTCATATCCATTTAGATTATAGTTTAGAATTGTATTCTTATAGGCTAAATAAAAGCATTCTTATATTTTCTTTTGTAAAATTCTGGATCTATTCATTCGTCTTTAAAATACCTAGACCCTGGCAGACTGAAGCGTCCGGTGAGACGAATAGGAAGTAAAAATAGATCGTTACATAATAGTAAAAATAATCCCCCGTCTCAATTGTTGGAAAGAAAGATTGGTTCGGATTGGTTCGGATACACCGGATTAAATCGGATTCATTCGGATTGAAAGTTCGGATTCGTTCGGATTGACCGGATTCATTCGGATTGAAAGTTCGGATTAATTCTGACTCATTCGGATTGACGGATTGATTCGGATTCACTCGGATTAAATGTTTCTGATAGATTTTGAATGGGATTCGGATTAATTCGGATTGAAAACTTCCTTCGGATTAGATCGGAATGAAACTGTTTGGTTCGGACACAAATTCCGGAATGATTCGGATTGATTCAGAATGCATTTCTATCCGAAGCTTTCGCTAGGGTTATATATAGATTGTATAATTCGATCATAAATATATGTATAAATTAAAATCGCTGTGAAGTCGCAGTCGGCAAATCCCACTTATTTAGTCGACATTTATGACAAACTCACCCCCCCTAGCTCAACACGCTCGCTACGCCCCTGCCAATGGAGTATAGCCCTTACTGAGTGTATGCGAAAGATTTGGTTTTTTTTTGGTACGTTTTCTAATGAGAGCCCTCACCTCTAAATTTTTACATTGGAAATTTTTTTTGGGGGTAAAATATACTTATTAATAAATTTATGTCCGCACTTAAAATGATTGTTTCTCTTTTATCGGGATAAACTTAGCTGAATTAATTCCTAGTGAACCTTTATTAATTCATCAAACCATAGGTTAATTTATCAAAAAGTTGTCAATATACAGGGGCCAAATTTTTATGTGCTTTTTCACCTTCATGTTAGTGTAATTTCTTTTAGAAATACCCGTAGGGGAAGGGGGGGGGGGGCATAACGGAAACGTTATAAGGTTTCAGTTGAAACTTTACGAAACCCTCATTAAAACCTCATCATGCCCCAGGGTAGGGGCAGTACGGGGCACCTAGTTATTTTGCGTTATTTGTTTAAATAATAAACAAAACAAACGAATCGGTAGTTTGAGTGATTTTGTCCAAAACATATCAGTAAATAGTGTCGCTAGAAAAACACTATAAAAATACGATGGTAATAATGTAAACACGTAATTTTGTACATGCGTTTTCGTAATTACTCAAAATTAGATTAAATGACGTCGAAAACTTTTTTTGTCGTAAAAAACAAACGCTCGCAGTCTCGCAGCTTTTCATTCCCGGACTGAGGACTCAAGCAACACATGGATGCAACATGGCCAGTGGCCACCCTCTGGCATCAACAAAATAAGTCTAGTGCGTGTAGTAACTTGTATGTTCTTGGTGGCCCCGTTGTGCCTCGCGTCCCCGTTATGCCCCCCCTTACCCCATGTACTTTTATTACAATGTTTTGGGAAATTCTTTTCATGTAACTTTAAGGCTATCATAACCGACTACCATATCGACTATCATAACCAACTTGAATAATTGCAGAACTTTCGGATGACGAGCAACCACTATCATCTGAAGTTGAGACGTCACAGCACATCTAAGCCGAATTCTTAAAGAAGGCTACATGAAAGAGCTTTTCATCACACCTTAATCGAAAATTCAACTTTCGATGCCTGTGAAGCGGTTCGATAATCGAGTTTTCTAGTATACGGAAGAAAGTGACAGATAAACGTACAGTGCCCTGCATTAAGGGCGTTGGATTAAGCGAACTTAAACATTTTTTTGGGTGCCCCCCATTATCATTACGGCCCTTTCCCCATATTTATATACGAAAGCATATTGTAGGGTAAATAAAGAAAACTCACCAATTGTTCGGGATCTGGTGGAACCTTAGAATCCATCTAATGAAAAATATATCGCATTCTTTTATAAGAAAATGTATATATTGATAGAAAAAATACATTTTTTTAAACATTGACACCAGCACTGATGTACACCGAACTTTGACAAATGTCGAGAAAAAGAGATGGCGAGTGTGAAACACATGGCTTCAATGATTTTTTACAGACAAAACATAGACGTCCCCGGAATTTGCTCATGAAGAATATATATAATATCGAGCGCGAAGAGTGATGATCAAATACTTCAAAGCGCGAAGCACGACGTGTATATACCATATATCGGAACGCGACGACCGAAGCAGATTGAACCCTGCGCGCCGTTAGCGCGCTGATATTTGCCAACGAAGCGAGCCGCGCGCGATGAGAATCTGCCCGCTAAATAAATAACGAATACAAATTCGTTATTTATTTTTTCATTATTTTGTTTTTTGTATAAGTCCCGAATATATCCATACAATTTTTGTTTTTTTGAATTATGTCAATTATAATCCTTTTTCCTATATTAAACAAAATAATAAGTACATAATTCTTATTTACTACTTGACTCTACACTGCAGTGTAGAGTATTTTAAATAAAAATATTTTTAAAAAATGTTTTTATCTCCTCCCCCCCTTGCCGCGGAAAATAAAATTCCATACCTCAAAAATGTTGGCTGCGCCGGCCCTGCCTAGAATTCTGCGGTAATTAACACTTCGGACGAAAGGCCATGTTTGATTTTATAAATAAATTATCAAGGATCACTGCAAAGCTAACTTTCTTCGCTTGAAACTCGATTGGTATAAAACGTCGAAATCGACTTTAACCCATGATAGTCACACCTCATGGGAATTACGTAACAGTAACATTGGGGTGGGTCACACCCCAATGGCTTTAAAATACAGCAGAATTTTTCAGAATTATTTTAGTGGTACAAAAAAAATTTTCAACATATTTGAAACCTATCTTTTCAATCACTTTATGAAAAAATTGAGTAAAAATGTTTATATTAAATATGTTTAAAAAATTGTCGAAAAAAGAAGTTTTAGAGAGATAAATTTGAGCTAGAAATTGGGCTAGGATGTTACACATCCGGAGTGACTTGTCTTGGGTTAAAATTAATTAATTTTTTATTAAATAGAAAGGATTTATATCTTGATATTTTAGAATAAATGAATGAATGATTACGGGGATTATTACACGTAATTACATACGTAATAATATAATAACATAATGTTACTCCTAAAACAAGACAGTACATCTTCGGAAGACTCTGTGCTACAAAACAATTAAAAACACAAGAAATATCTTATTATCTATGACCTCAATTCTACTTTATATATCTTCATTGCGAAAGCCTTTTAAACTTGGAGAGTGTATAATTTGTTCTCATCTTATTAAGGAGTAAAAGCAAGAAGCAACTACCTTGTCATTCATTAAGGTCGTAATGTGTTCTCTTAATATTTGCCACCACAAGTTCTAAATTACTTTGCTTTTAAACTCACGGAAATAAATAAAAAGTAATGCATTATTACCTAAGAGCTTGATACACAGAATTTGATTAAAAACAAATGATAAATTAATTAATTAATGTCACAAATGATAAATTACTAACTAAGTGAGTTGTATTTGTATTTTATAGTTGTATTTTTTGCTTATTTCGATCTTTTTCTTTATAGATAAATCACGATGAGAAAACTCACCGTAAGAAGACTCAAGGAGTAGATTCTGTTTCTGTGAACTTTTCCCGTATGTCTTATCTCCGAACGTGCAAATTTCTCTTGAATCAAAGGGAGAAGGTCTTCTGCCTCACTGGAAGAGCCACTAAAATTATAATCCTTCCTGCTCTTTCTTTCATCCTTTATTTGCACTGTATACTGGTGAGCGTAATTTCTCACAGCCATCGTTATGACTCAAAACTTCACTTTTGACACTTACTACACATTTTTCTTTACCCAATTTTCTAGATTTGCTCACTAAAAAGACAACGTCCACTCGACCAGAGATTTTCTTTACAGACATCACGCGCGCAATCTCTCTATAAGGATTTGTCACCGACAAACTCTTCAGAAAATAACAAGCAACTGTGTACCGAAAAGTAAAATTCCTTGACTGCAGTTAGTTCAAGTGAGACAATAACTTCAGAAAAATACTTGATTTCGTTATTCTTAACTCTGAAATCTAAATCTACAGGTTTTTGAAAATATCTTAAATAATTCAAATAATTTTATAAATTCAGCAATTCCAAACTCAAAGTGTTCCAATATTTAAAACCGACGAGTTCTATTAATATAAATAGTCTACTGTTTAGTTCCCCACACAAAAGTGCCTATCGGTATTTTCCGGATAAGAACTGATTTATATGCATTTTTAGATGGTTCTACGTCCTATAACGCAGATCGCGGGTCATCTCAAAATGAAGATAAATTAGTTCTTATCCGAAACGTACCGATAATCGCTTTTTTATCGAAAATTAAATAGACTACTTTCTTCCCTCGAACCCGCTAAAACGATATAAAATCTGTCACAAGTGAAAAAACAGAACGTATTTTAGCCTGAAGTTGATTTAACTGTAACTGTTTGGACAGTACATCATTTTATTTTAAGCAACAATATTGAAAATCTGAAAGATTTTTATTATTCTACTCTATAGAGAAGAACAAAGTTACTGAAAATAACTTTCAGGTGACTGTAGAGTGTGCAACTGTACACGTGCTTTGAAGAATTTAAAACCGAATCTAAAATATGAATTCATGATGTTACCGCTATTATACAATAAGGTGTCCCACCACCTATGAACATCCCGGTGCTGTGTGATAGAGGACAAAAAATTTTATCTGGGCCTTAGTTTGGGCACAGTAAAGCTTCAAAATTGGGCATAATGCACCAATCCAATCAGAAGC
>CAJFCP010021618.1:0-27354 GCA_904066005.1 Synergus itoensis | reverse complement strand
CATTAGCCAACTTGCCCCGTTGGCCAACTAGCCCCGGTCTCCCCTATATAGAAACGCACCAAAGATGACGGACCCCTAGCAAAAACTTTGGATTGAAATTCATTCCGAATCATTCCGGAATTTGTATCCGAACCAAACAGGTTCATTCCGATCTAATCCAAAGGAAGTTTTAAATCCGAATTAATCCGAAACCCATTAAAAAGCAATCCGAATGAATCCGCATTAATCCTTCAATCCGAATTAATTCGAATTAATCAGAACTTTTAATCCGAATAAATCCGATCAATCTGAATGAATCTGAACTTTCAATCCGAATTATTCGGATTGAAAGTTCGGATTAATTCTGATTAATTCGGATTGAAAGTTCGGATTAATTCTGATTAATTCGGATTGAAAGTTCGGATTAATTCTGATTAATTCGGATTGGCGGATTCATTTGGATTGAGGGTTCGGGTTGATTTTGAATGGGCTGCGGATTCATTCGGATTGAAAACTTACAGGGGATTAGATCGGAATGAAACTGTTTCGTTCGGATGCATATTCCGGAATGATTCGGAAAATTTCAGATTGATTCGGAATGAATTTCAATCCGAAGCTTTCGCCAGGAACGTGTAGCGATCGACGCACAGTGGGACGGAATCTATAAAAGTTGGTCAAAATAGAAAATGTTCATAAAATGGGCCAAATTTTCTTACTCGGAGGTTTTTAGGGTCTCTAATGATGAATCCGATGTCATAATTAAAAAAAAAAAACAAAATGACGGGTCCAATATGCAGTGGCGTAACTAAAAATTGGAGGGCCCCTTGCAAAATATTTTTGGATGCCCCTTTGAAAAAAAAAAGAAACAAGTTTTGAATAAATTTAAATTTTAAAAATAAAAATTGGAATACAGATTGAAAGTTATTTTTTCTAAGCAGTCTAAGAGGCTTCTCGGAGGCCCCTCGAAGGAGGAGGCTTCCCCACAATGCGGGGTTTCGCTACTACATAGTTTCGCCACTGCCAATATGGCGGACGAGTATCCTAATAAATATTGGAATTTTTTCTAAATTGGCATATTAATGGCATATTAATACTAAATTAATAATTATCATAAAATTAAATTATTCTTAATTTATCTATTCCTTTAAAAAGAATATACATACAGTAGCGCTGAAATGTATTTTGTAGACACGTAATTAATTTATTTTTCTAGAAATTAAGTATAAAATTGAAAAATATATACAAGTGAAGAAAAGTAACATATAATAGGATGAAAATGAAAATTTTTATTACTTGCAAGGCATATTTTATAGTCTTACAAAAATTACGTACTCGATAATACTATTTTCACAAGGCTCCAACATTAAACAATCTACAAAATACTTTTGAGCGCTACTGTATAAAAATAATAATTTTAAACCTAATACTAAGACCATCGGGACACCATTCTGTCATGAACAAAACCGAGAAATTCATGAAAGAGAAATGAACCCTGTCAGCATAAAGTACTTTGTGAAAAACTGTAAAACTTTTTGAGACTCTTTCGTTGACTATCAGTTCACTTTTTCGTTTCTGTGTTTAAGGAAATTTCTAATCCAAATATTCCAAAAAACGGATCATTCTGTTGTTAAGAAATTGATAGTTTTTCTTAGATATTGTGACAAATTTGGAACATCGCTGTTGTCATAATGTACGTCAATAATTCGTCAAATTTTGTTCTAAATATTTGGAAATCTGATCCACTTTTCGATAGATTTATACGAAATTTTCTAAAAATTTTAGTCTGTCCAAAAGTGACAGATTATTTTTTTTTAAATTTAGTAAACTTTATATTTCTTGGAACAGTTATTTTTCCCTTGTAATTGCGTATTTTTAAGCCAATAAGAACGGCAGCAAGTAACTGTTACGCTGTTTTCGATGGTTGAACCATGTTTGGGCTAATAGTCGGACTATTTAATAATAATAAGGTCAGGTTAGGATGAAGAAGGGAGCGGGAGTTACAGATAAATATCGATATTATTTATTTCTTTTCCAGAATATGACATATATCGATAAGTTTTTTTTACCGATATTTCTCATGACTAGTCGTCTCTCATTCTAACACAATTGTGAAGAAACAGATATCGATATTGTTAAAAGAAAAGTGTAACGTTGTTTTTACATAACTCTATGGAAATTTCTTTTGTCTACGATTTACATAGAAGTAAATTGAAGGTTTCCATGCATTTTTCGCATGCTGAAAACATCCACTCATATAAATTTCCTATTTTCCCACTTGTGTCACAATATGCTATGCCACCAGGCACGAAGCTATTTGAAGCTTTTCTGAGGCTTCATGAAGCTATGTTTACGGTAGGTAAAGTAACGCTTTATAAGGCCTGTATTTCTCACGGCTATTTTTTATCTGCGCACTTCGATCTGTACATACAATCTGTCATAAAACGATTTTACGTATAAAAGTCAGTTTTAATGCACAGTTTAAAGTGCGCATTATCAGAGCTACCGTAGAAAGCACCTGACTTAAAAAGTGTCAATATTTTTCCGCCCGTAACGAAAAATATTTATTTAAAGAAGTTTTAATTTTTTCAATGTACTTCCTATAGTAAGTTGTAATGTGGTGAATTTTGCCACATTATCGATCCTCTTCCCAGATCGATTTATTTAATCGGAAACTAAAACAGAACAGCCAGTAGGAACTCAATTAGACATAAGTGAGTGAATGTTAGTAAGGATGTATGAGAGTTGAATAGAATTGAGAACAGAATGTGTTAAGTTTAAGTATAATCATGTCATTTCTTTATTTTATTTTGTATTTGCCGCCTACCTGACTTCCGAAAATCACAAATTTGAGATATTTTCAGCTATTTACATGCCTTGACAGAGTTACTTGCCGTCTGGGATGCGTCAGTCATTTATATTTTACATATTTTTATCATACACTAATACTGTAAATGCAATAAACTATTTAAATCGTGCAAAGCTTGCACTGTTTGCATTCGGTATGAAAAGACACATGAGCTGTCAAAACACGTGGACGCAGTTCTTCTGCTAGACTCTAGCTCCACTTCCATCTAACAGGAACAGCAGCTCTCGGAGTAACGAAAGTTACGTAACGGCGACTGCGCGCTCAGACGGAAAACTCCAAGAACACTCTGTTCCGTGCTGGCTGTTCGCGTACAAACATTCTGTAGAGTTTGTGTTGAGAAAAATTTTGTGGAAGGATTAAAGTGGTGGCCTTTTTCCTTATTTCGGCCAGCATTTAATTAATAATTGTTCCTTGGGTTCTCGGAAGACAAGGTAGGCGCCAGTGATTTTTCCTTTCTCCCGCAAAATGATCTTTTGTGTGTACTTTTGGTTTTGAGATTCTAAGTATAGAATATTACGTAACGACGTGCCAACGCCCAAGTATGGTATAGCGCCGTCTTTCCTTTTGTATTTCGAGCATTTAGTTTTGAGAAATGAATTTAGTCAATTGTAGAGTTTGCTTAGTATTTAATCTAGTTTCGGATCTATTTTTCTAGAATAATGATTTGAAGTTTTGTTAAAACTTCCAGAATTTACGAAAGGTTACGTAACAGTGAATCGAGACACTGAAATGACGTAACGCTATTGTTCAAATGATATCGAATACTAAATTTTCGTTGTCCTTTAAGAAATTATTCTTTACTAGATTCTTTCGAATGATAAGTTTTGAGAAACTCTAACTAAGATTTAGAGTTACGTAATATGAGTTTCTTCTAATGAGCGTAATCTTATGTTATGACCGAAACTCGATCATCACTTTTGAATTTAATGTCTTTCTTATCTTTCATTGATATAATTTTGTACAACTTATTTTTCACCTCATCCATCAAACTCAAATAGTGTACATAACTTCACCTCATTCTTCCTTTATAATAAATTTGGTTTTTCATTTCAAAGTTATGATGTTGGGTTTGATTCGTTTCTACGCCCTCACGAAATCCCTCTACACCTGAGCTAAGTGGGAATGATAAAGTCTTGTTTAGTAGTTTTAAAATTTTGAAGTTAAGATTTAAAAATAAACATTTAGAGCGGTGTCCTATGACACCTGGCGCCTAACGGTATTGTAGTTTTTGACACATTGGGTTCCATTGAAATAGCACTTGAAGCCTGACTTCCCAATAGGGCAGAGACTGTTATTACAAAGTATATTAAAAGTTTTTAATGTAAATATATCCTATTCTAAAAAGAACGTGCATTTCAGCCAACTTCATAGCGTTACCTTACTGCTCACTTCATGCGTAACCACTGGTTATGCAGAAGTGGGCAGTGAGCATAGAGATATTACAGTTAGAGTAGGCATGCCTATAATAAGTGGGAGTATCTACAGAGTGAAAAGAGAAAGAGAACAGAAGTAGCATATGTGTCACTCTCTTTCAGCGCATGCGTGACTGTTGTCGGCTGCGAGAATGTAGACTCTAACCTGTACCTCGGAGTTCGATGTAAGCATCGATAAGGAGATGACGTGATCATCAGTGGTTCCAATTGTGAAAGTTATTTTTATGCGATTTACGACTCTGTAGTGTGAATAAAAATTGTCTTATAAGAATTAGCTCTCGCTGCTGAACGCGCGGAGCTAAAGGTTAGTTCTCCCAGACGTGGTATTACAGGTCTGGGATATTACGTTGAGTAACCTAGAGTTGCGGGCCAACATCGGCCATCTTTAAAGCACAATCGCGTGCTCAACATTTTGTCTCTATTGTGTTCTCAGTTTTTGACGCTTTTAAATAAGATTTAAAAATTAAATTATAGATTCTTAAACATTGCGGAGGCATGGCCTAGAGCAATGAAAATTAAAGAAAGGGGGGAAGGTTTTTACAGTCATCAATTCCTACTTTAGAAAATCTCTCGGACGATCTAAAAAAGGCGCGAACTTCTTAATGTTTATGAAGACTAAACAAACTGACGACAGCAAAATCGACGCTGTTTTTCAGACGGTAGACTCTAAGAAGCGTAAGAGACAACATATTAAAAAAAACGCGTCGGAAATAGCGAAACAAATTCAGACTTAGATTCGGAGGAGTCTGAAGAATTGATCCGGTCCAAGGACCAAGCGTCCACACAGCTACTCTAAGACAACGACGACAACGACAACTCTTACAAACTCATGGATTTCTCACAGTTGGACGTGAATATAATCCCAGAGACGCAAATGTCCCCCACACCCACTGACGAGTCGATCATTATTAAATCGAGTCAACCTACCAATCGTGGTAGTTCTAAAAACCCTCCTCTGACAGGCGAGACTACCCCATTCGCTGGCAAGACCCCAATCCGCGCCAACTCAAGCCCTAATCACCAACTTATGTATAGTACCTTCGAAAAAGGAGATTGCCCTATTATTTTGCAACGTAGTCCAAACTCTGAGCAGAATAAAAGGGCTCTGGCCGCTGATACATGCGGTCGAATGTTTCAGAAGCACTTTTCAGGCTTAATCAACGACGTCCATAGTAGCGGCTTCGGAAAACTACGGGTTATGGCAAAATCCCCTCACGCTGAAAATATCCTTTTGCAAGAAATTCCCAAGAAAATAGAAGGCCTTATCGCTATTGTCTGCTCTAGCTTTGTGACATGCCAAGGGGTAATCCGTGGTGTCTCACATGAAATCTCGGATTCAGAGTTAATCGAGAATCTCGTGGTGCTTGGCCCTTTGAGAGGCAGAACCAATGTCATTGGAACACTTCGGCTTAACCGAAAATCCATTGATTCTGACACCAAAGAAATTAAAATTGTCCCTTCAACATCCGTTTTACTCACTTTTAAGGGTACAGCCCTTCCAGAAAGGATTTCCATGTACATGGCCTCGTTTCCGGTCAACCTCTACAACTCGGAACCTAAAATGTGCGCCAAATGTCTCAGATTTGGTCACACCGAGGCGAAGCCATGTCCTAACGCGAACAGCTCTTCAAAATGCGCGAATTGTGGTGGCAATCACACACCTTCCTACAAACAGTGTCCGGAATATATATTTCAAAAAGAGTTACGCGTTTTTGCTACGAAATATAAATTGCCTTTCAAAGAAGCCAAGTCTACCCTCAGATCTGGTAAGGGAGCTGATTATTCATCTTCCTCCTCGCCGCTCCCTAACTCTTCTCAAAAATTTAGTTTCTCGATGTTCCCAGAACTTAACGATGCCCCCTTTCCCCTTTTCTTCGGAACCCTGTACAAAACCTCAACAATCTAACTACTCTCAAGCTCTGATAACCCCTAAAGTTCCAGACAAGGTAAAATCCCCATGACAATATAGATGGAAACCCACAAAAGTCTCCTCGAGCACGCATTCTCTCCAATCATCTCGCAGAGGATCCATCTCTTCGTTTTCACACCTCCACAACAATGGCAGAATTCCAAGCCTTCTTTCGAACGGTTTTGCCCTCCATAATAATCAACATGGTCCTAGTTCCGTGACTCCCTCATCTTCCACCCCTCCCAACTCTCCTCCCCCTTCCACCCCTTTTCATTAACTAACTTCTAATGCCTTCAACTTCAACCCCCTCCCTGATACGAGTCATACCATAGTTTCAAATTCAAGTGGATCTTCAATCATCATCAATACTACCCTGTCTTCTCTGATGAATTTGGTGGAACTCTTATTCTCGGGTCATTTTAAAACAGAGGAAAGCCAAAATATCCTGAATAAAGTACTGCACTGTGTAAATCTTCTCACCAAATCACTGCTCTCTAATAATGGCTCAGCTTAATAAACTCAAAATCGTCCAATAGAATCGTCGAGGCGCTTTGAATAAACAAGGCGACCTATCCAATATCCGATACTTTGATATTCTACTTTTATCTGAATCATTTTTAAAATCAACTTCAAATTTTAAACTCAAAGATTTCAATTTCATCAGAGCAGATAGGCTATGTAATAACGGGGGTGACCTGGTAATTGCCATAAGAAGGGGAATCACATTCTCTAGAGTCTCTTCCATCTATAACATAGAAAATAGTTTAGAGAAAATGTAGCAATTTCAATTGAAACATCTCTAGGTGAACTTTTGATTGTTTCGCTATACAGAGTGCCTGCCTTGGATAATTTTATATCATTTGAGACGTGGACAAAATTATTCACTTCTGTTCAAAATCTTAATTTTAACTCAATGTTTATCGCTGGTGACTTCAACTGTCATAATTCTTTATGGGGAAGTTTACATAACTGTAGAAATGGAATAGAAGTTTGCTCTGCACTTGACAATACGAATCTGATTCCTCTTAATACAGGAAAATCCACCTACCATACCCGACCGGACAGCCCTCCGTCAATAATTGACCTAACATTCGTGTCTCAGAATCTCTTCAATACCTCAACGTGGGAAGTTTGGAACGACTCTTTAGGAAGTGACCATTTCCCAGTGTTATCAAGTTTAGGTATCTCTACCCCAATATTTCCATACGTCTCTCACAAATATAACCTTAAACGAATTGACTGGCTCACCTTTTCTAATAATTTCTCGAATTCAATTCAAGAAAATAATGATATTTTTGAATCCCCAGACATTGATTTGTAACATGGCTGTTACTTGGGTGGCCTGCATACAGGCGTAGGGTCGGGGGCTCGAACCGGTGAGCAGCGGTGCTGTGAATCGTCGGTCGACCACCATTCTCTCTCTCTCTCTTCGTAGCTAGCGTTCGGGAAGCATCTATTCGAGCGGAGCAGTCTGTCTGTGGTTGAGTCAGTTAGTCGTCACGAAATCAAAGATTTATTCTGTGTGATCCCTTTGCGCTGGAGCGCCTATTCTCTTTTCCATTGTTTGAAACATCTTCTTGGCAGGAGCCAATTATTGTAAGTGGTAATAAGCCAATTGTTTTAGATAAAATGTGGAATTGTGATTTCGGCTCCTCTCACGGCAGTTTCAGTTCCCCATCCTTTCTTTAGTGATAATCAACCTAGATTATACTTGGCGCCCAACAAAAAATAACCCATAATCCTGAAAAACTGCTGGGAGGAGAAGAAAACCACAAATTGAGGTAAAATTTAAAAACGTTGTTGGAGAAAAGAGTTTCAAGAGTGTTTCAGTGAAAAAAGAAAGAACCAATTGTGGAATAAATTTGAAATAAATTGAATTTGTATATCGCGGTATGTCTTTTCGTTTTCAGCAAAATAAGGATAACCATAAAGGATTATAGTTTCGCGTTTCTCGGGAAACGAGAAAAAAAATTTCGAGAAATAAAATTCGAAAAATAGAAATAGCGTAAAAGTGATAGAAAACCGTGTAGGAGTGCTAGAGAATCGTGAAGACGAATAGAATACCGGTGAAACAAAAAGTAAAAGTGTTTAGAAAAACCCAATAAAAAGGGGTAAAATCGTGAAAAATAGGAAATTTGAAGTAGGAAGATTCGAAAAGTGGATAAAGTGACGCGAAAAGAAGCGTTAATAGTCGCGAAAATAGCATGGCGAAATTAAAATTGTTGATAGTTCGATCGGGAAGGTGATCGCGAAGCGCGTTGACAGGGTTAAAGCGGGTGACTCATGGCCTAGTCCGAGCGGTATTTCTAAAAATAAACGTCCCTCGGCAATTTCAACCAAAAATTCAGATACCTGAGTGTCAAATTAATACTCGAATAAAATTTTATAAAATCTTGCCTACCGGGTGGCAAATTAAATCGAATCGATTTCAAACGTAGCCGTGAGTACAGTTTAGAATGGCATCAGGGGGAATGATTCTCAGGTCCGATAGTTAGTTAGTTTAGTTTAGTTTATTATAAGGGCGAGGAGCCCCACCCCTGTGGGGCCCTACAGGCGCTCAGGCTTGAGCCCATTGTGCCTACTCCCTTAATCCCCGACGCTGCCTAGCCCCCCATTCCAGTCCTCTTAACGAAGACTAGAATGTCGCTGGCTTTAAGCGCCCTAATCTCCTCCGGTTCCAGCATAGCTGCCCCGAGGATCTGGTGTCTGGGCCCGGCAAGTGCCGGGCACTGACCTAAAACGTGTAGGGACGATTCCTCGTCCCTTCCACATTTGCGACACACTGGGCTTGGTGCCAGCCCCAGTTTGTGTTTATGGTAATTCAAATGGTTGTGCGCTGTGAGCATCTGTACCATTATCCTTACATCACTCTTGGGCCAATTAAGGATGGTACTGGCCAAGTCCCTCCTACGACAATGTCCCACGATGGCCTTGGCCTGCCTACATCCCTTTACTTGAGCCCAGAACTTATTGTGCTGTTGCGCAGCCCAATTCTGGATCTCCAGCCTGGTACAGCAGGCTGCCAAGCCCAGAAAAGGTTCTGGGCCGATCGGTCTGCCTGCCGCTCCTCTTTTTGCCAGTTGATCCGCTATTTCGTTGCCCTTGATCCCTGTGTGACCAGGGACCCATAATAGGGCCACTCTATTATTTTCTGAGAGTTGGTTGAGAGCCTCTTTGCACTCCCACACCAGAGTCGATGTGATCTCCGGTTTCCCAACCGCCCTGATCGCCGCCTGGCTGTCCGAGCAGATGCTTATGCACTCGCCCTTCTTATTTTCGCCTAGCAGCAATTCAGCGCAATGGAGGATGGCAAAAACTTCCGCCTGGAATACCGTTGGGTATTGTCCCAGTGGGATCGCCATCCCCCTCTTACGCGCGCAATCGTACAGCCCCGCTCCTGTCCAGCCCTCCCCCTTAGAGCCATCCGTGTACACGATGACCCCTTGCAGGAGGGCCCTCCCCTCCTCCTTCTCCCACGCCTCCCTTTCTGGGATGCATGTCCGGAAGAGTTTGTTGAAGCTGTACCTACTTTTTATCCTATCCTGCCGCATCCTTAGAGTTGGCAGATTAACGATGTCGTTTGGGAGCCTAGTATGTCTAGGCCCCTGTGACCATTTACCTGACGCCGCCAGACGTCCAACCGTCCTAGCCGCCCCCGCAGTTATCGCTATATGCAGGGGCTCCTCACAGAGAATAAGGCCCACCGCCGCTGTTGGCGTGGTCCTCATAGCTCCGGTAACAGCCCTGAATACCAGCGTCTGCAGGCGGCTCAGTTTCGCCTGGATCGTCTTAAGCTGCACCCTTGGCCACCAGACCACGGCTGCGTAGATTAGCCTTGGTTTCAGAACCGCTGAGTACAACCAAGCAATCATTCTTGGCCCCAGTCCCCATGTTCTCCCAAAGGCCCTTCTACACAGCCAGAAGGTTGTGGTAAACCTTCTGCATTGCGCTTCCAGATGCCCCGCCCAGTTCAGTTTCTTATCCAGTAAAACTCCCAGATATTTCACCGACTGGGCTATTTGGAGCCTCTTTCCGCAGAATAAGGGGCCCGATACCTCAGCCACCTTGTATTTCCTCGTGAAGACTACCAATTCCGTCTTCTCCGGGTTTACAGACAGCCCCGATGCCATGCACCAGAGCTCCACAATACGCAGAGCCGACCTCGTGAGCTCCAACAGGGTGCCCAAGTGAGCTCCCCTGTTCAGTATCACGAAGTTGTCCGCATAACCTTGGGCATAAAAGCCCTCCTCATTTAGATTACGGAGTAGACCATCCACGACCAAGCACCACATGACGGGCGATAAGACCCCCCCCTGTGGGCAGCCTCTGGATGTTATTCCTCCGATCCTACTTCCTCCCCATTCCGTCGAGAGGCGCCTGTACTGCAGCATGCTTTGGATCCAGTCTACAAGCTGCTCCGGCACGCCGCATTTCCGGGCCTCCCTACATATGACTTCTGGGGGAGTATTACTGAAAGCCCCTTCTATATCCAAGAAGGTGCCTACCACATACCCGCCTTCCTCCAATTGCCGCTCTATTCTCCCAACAGCCTCGTGAAGAGCCGTGTCAACAGAGCAGCCTGCCTGGAAGGCATGTTGGCCACTATGTAGCGGTCTCTCTAGTAACACCCTATCCCGGATGTACCTCTCAACCAGCTTTTCCAATGCCTTCAAAATGAAGGATGTCAAGCTGACCGGTCTAAAGTCCTTGGCAGCCGTGTAGCCCTCCTTACCTGGTTTAGGCAGGAAGACCACTCTGCTGCCCCTCCATGCCATCGGCACATGTCTCAGGGCTATACTGGCCCTGAAGACTTTCGTCAGGGGCAGTCGTAGTTCCCCCAGCCCCTCTTGTAGAAGAGCCGGGTAAACTCCATCCGCCCCCGGTGATTTGTAAGGTTGAAAGGTCCCAACAGCCCGTTCAACCTTCTTAATCGTTATTACGTCGGACGCTAATTTCCAGTCTGCCCTTTTACCAGAGCCTACTTGGTTCACGTCCTCCTGGTCTGTAGGAATTATCCGAACGCCCGGGAAGTGAACCTCCAACAAGCGCTTCAGACATTCCTCTTCATTCTCCGCAAACTCACCCGTTTCGAGCCTGATTGGCCCTAGGCGAGCTTCCGGATTTTTTGCTAGGATTCTATGAAGGAGGGCCGTCCTGGGTATGTTGTTCGTTTCCTCACAGAACTCCCTCCCACCTTCCCGCTTATAATGACTAATCATATTCTTATATTCCTTCCGGGCCTCTCTATATCGGTCCCAGTCAGAAGTCGACTTAGTCTTATACGCCCTATTATACCGCTTCCTAGCCCCTTTCCGAAGGGCCTCCAGGTGCTTGTTCCACCATTGAGCCCCTCTTCCAGTGCCTACCGCGCCAATAGGGCAGTTATTTTCGAACGATGTGATTAGGTCCTTCTGCATAAGGTCTGCAATCAGCTCCAGCTCATCAATCGTCCCATATTTTGAGGGTAGATCCCTAAGTCTTACTCGGAGTTCCTCTCTGAATGGCCCCCACTTGGTATACCTAGGGTTTCTCTTCAGTTGTACCTCCGGCTTCCTGAGGGCCAGCCTAAAGGTAAGTTGCCTGTGGTCCGAGAGTGATTCCTCCGCGGACACTTTCCAGCCTCTCACCTTGTCGACTAGCCCCCTTGAACACAGCGTCACGTCAAGAACCTCCTTCCTGTTTTTGGTTTGGAAAGTAGGAATATTACCTCGATTTAAGATCTCTAGATCCGTGCCCGCCAGATAGACCAAGAGGTCCCTACCTCTCTCATTGATGTCCGTGCTTCCCCACACCAAATGGTGTGCGTTTGCGTCGCATCCTAAGAGTAGGGGGATCCTCCTGTTATGACAATGCCGTACCAGCTCCTCCACCTCAAGCGGTGGTGGTCCAGTTGCAGCATCCCCTGGGAAGTAGGCCGACGCTATAAATACCTCCAGCCTTTCTCCCCTTCTGCCCCTGAGCCTCGCCTTGATAACCACGAGGTCCCTAGAGCACAATTTCGGCACCAGCAGGGCATCCATGCCTTTGACGGCGATGCACGCCCTCGGCGCATTTTCGAGCGGGCCCTTAAAAATCGTGCCACAGCCCCCCAACCCGCTAATCTTCTCCCTGTATAACCAGGGTTCTTGGATTAGGGATATCCCTGTATGCATCGTAGCCATGCACCTGGTTAATACCGCCGAGGCGCCTTTGCTACGATGCAAATTGATCTGCGTACATGGAAAGTCCGAGCCAGCCATTGAAAAGACTAGTTCGAGGCACTCCCCGTCGCTCCAGGACCCCTTTCGAGATCCTGTGGGTTCAGCCTGAAGCCGACCCTTCCCGCTCCCAGATAGGGTCTATAATCTAGGGCCTTTAAAGCCTCAATAGCCCCTTCTGGGATCCCCAAAACGAGAACCCAACCTGCCCCCGCAGGATGGGCCACCTTTCCCTTAATTCCCCTGTACACTCTCCAGCTTCCAGTCCTCAGGGTCGGGTTCTGAAATTTGAGGCGCCTCAGCACAACCGCCGGTTCCTCGGGTGTCCCCGGGACCAATACGGTTGCCCTGAGATACCTCTGCAGCACCTCCAACCCCTGAAGCCTGGTCTCCAGGCCCTCTGCGAGCCTGAAACTGGGAGCCCTCTTCTCAAGCCACTCCAACGTCCAGGCGTCGGCTACTCGCACCACGATGGCCCCCGCCCTGAGAGTGGTCTCGTCGAATTTGGGTGCTCGCCCCTCTCGGGGCAAGTCGTCAATCGCTTTCGCGATTTCTACCCTCAGCCTGTCCAACTCCCTCGAAGTCAGACAGGTCTCCGGGTAGCCCACAGCGACGATGACCCTAGTCAGCGCACTACTGGCCACCAGCGCGTATGAGAGGCCCGGGGCTTCAGGAGCCCTGTGCCTCTTCGCCGCCCTGTCCGGAGGAGTGTCCTGAGACCTCAGGTCCGGTAAGGGGAAAAATAAAATGGCGGAAACTGACCATAGAGAGACAGATCAAGTGACAGGTGAGGAACTAGAGGAACTGGTTAGGGAAGTCGAAAGCTTAAATACACTGAATAATGCTGAAATTCCTCTAGCAAATAAAGAATTTAGTTCGCGAGGTAGACGTTTTTCGCAAAATAAAACTTCGGGAGTAGGAAATAGATTTACTCTCAACGAAGAGGACCTGTCACTTGGAGTGTTGAGGAATAGAGAGGATGAGTTCGCGAATACAAAGAGACGTACATTGGAATGGGACTACACATGGCTCCCAGACTCAAACGAAATTGGAGCACTGGGTACCATATCAAAAACTCTAATAACAACAGCATCTCAAACTCTGACAGAAACTCAAAGACCGCTTGAGAGAAACTCTGACAGGACAAGGCAAGAGAGTTGCCTAAACTCTAACACGACAAAAGAAACGGTAACAGACAATATAGAAAAAAATTATTCTCGGTTAAGAAGTAAAGACAGGTTAACCCGTGAGGACATAGAAGAAATGCGATGGGCAAAAGATTCTATGAATGAGTAATTCGGAAGGTTAGAAAGCGAGTACCTACGAAGAAAAGAGAATAATTTGTACAAAGAGAAAAGAGATAAACAATCAGTCCAATTTAACCGATTCGATGAAAATGAAACCGAATTAAGAAACCCGCACAGCGAAGAAACGGAATCGAGATATGTAACAGTAACAGCTCAAAATCAGAATTGGGAAAATAGGAAACCAAATATGGACAGGTCAAACATAAATAAATCGCGCATGTCGTATGCTAGAGAAAGATCGGCGCGTAGATCTTTGATTATGCGAGACGAAATAAATACTAGGCAAGAAGTTGAACAACCCCAACGGCGGGATACAATCCCAGCTACGTATTACCCATATGGTATGGTCAAAAACACCATTCCAAATAATGTCCGGTTGGCCATTCAAAGCAAGGGATTGGTTTTTGGTAAATAAAGGATCGTGGCGTATCTTAGATGATTTTCTTTCGAGTTTTAGTGTAACAGAGTTACAAGGAACCCCAACCCTAATATAATGAATACGACTCTGCCGGTCACGTGACTGAGCGAGAGGCTCGGGTGCTGTCCAAAAAGACGGACCGGAGTTCTCGCTCAGTCCTTCTCCTGCCACTGCCCAGTTGGTGCATTTCGCCGTTAAGACTATCTTGTCGTTCGTTCGCCCGTTGCCACGCATCGTTTGCTTTTTGCGAGGAATCTTGGAACTCTGTGTTTCCGTACTGTGTGCATCTCCTCTGGCGCCCGTCCGTCGGTTGGAGGACGCCAGGGTTAAACTTTGCTCTCATCCACTGCTGTGTACCGCCATCCGGCAACTCCTCCGTGCTACGTGATTTGGATTGTTCCAGAAAAGGTAGGCTCTATGTTTTGCCTCAATCTGTAAAGGTTCTCAATAAAGCATATTTGATTAACTTATCATGTGTCGTTCTTGGACTCCACCCATCACGGCGAGAAACCACATCCCTTCCATTCCTCACGAATTTTTACAATCAAAAGAAAAATAAAGGCTTAGGTTCATATCTCACAGAGATTAGGTAGTTGTTTGTTATGCTAAGCCCTACGAAACCGCTAGAATGGGAGTTGCGAAAGACGTACGAAAATATGCGTCTCATTTATAAAACGTATATTAGGAGATATGATTTCCAGACGTTTGAAGAACTATTAGAGATAGGAAGTCGAAAGGTTAAAATCAAAAATTAGAGATCAGGAATTAACCGTAACGGATACAAAACTGAAACCGAACGACAATTACTCCGACAAACGTCAAAATGATCAGAACCAATATTTGAGAAGCAGAAACGCAATACATCAACGACAACCTTATAGGCAAAAATATGGGAACTTAAGGGAAACTTACCGAAGAGAAGAAAATGTGGATAGGCAATACGAACAAAATCGGGAACCGAGAGTACAGATTAGCGAAATAGAAACCGCGAGTAGCCAAAAACCAGAAGTTAAAGCGATAGAGCCGCCTTTTAGAGTGGATAAACAACCAGACGAAATCAAAACAAATTCGACACAGACAGAGCCCCCCAATAGAAAACCATGGTCCGGTAGAAACCCTAGAAAACAAAGACAAACTTTCAGATGTTATGTGTGTGGCAAACCTGGTCATATTGCGAGAGATTGTCATTATAAGTATCAAAATTCGGGAAACTAGAGGGGCGGGCGAAGGGTAATGAAAAACCTGGAGTCAGACCGCCCGAAAAGTTAAATTCGGAAAATAACGACAAAGGAAAAACGAGGTTTCACCTAATAATAAAATTTGAGGGAAAATTATTTAAATTATTAGTAGATACCGACGCAACGCACACATACGTAGGTCAAGAGCTACAGGAAATGATAGGGAAATCAGGGACTTTAGTATCCGAACCCGCGTTACGAACCCTAATAGTTACGAATGGGGAAAAAGTAGAAATTACGGGTCAAGTTTCAATCAAGGTAGAAATAGGAAGTCTAAGAAAAAGACTTTTAGTCAGAATGGTACCAGAATTGAAATCGATAGGGATACTAGGAACGGACATGATTAAGGATTTGAGAATGACACTTGATTATGATAAAGAAGTCTGGATAACCCTTTGATTAAATTCAAAATGGAGTCTCAGCTAGTAGCCCTCCCAAAATCGATTAAAATCGATAATCGTCGTCAGGAGTCATTCAATCCAAATCCACAGCCCAAAACTTTAAAATTCGGAAGCAAGGTTAGCTTAAAGAGTGACAGAATAACCGAGTTAGCGAAAGAAACGAAAACCGAACGGGAATGCGTCAACGGGTTTCACGCCAGCGTTCATAAATCTAGGCAGGGAATTGCATCTGCAGCAATCCCTGAGAGCTGAAATCGAAGATTCAGAAGAAATAGAATTTCAGGAAGTAGATAAATGGACTGATAGATGGGGAAGTTTCCAAATTTTAAGGGATCAAGTTCAAAAAAATCTAGATGATGCGAATCAAAAACAGGCGAGATATTATAACCTTCGTAGGAGATCACAAGAATTTAAAATAGGGGATAGAGTGCTATAAAAGGTGAACATGTTGTCAAATAAAGCAGAGAGTAAAGCGGGAAAATTTTAGGTAACTGGAATATAAATGACTTTAAGTTGGAAAAAGAATCAAGTGAGAATAAGGAAAAAATAAATAGAAAAAGAAATAATAAAGATTAAAGAAATAGAGTGAAAAAGAACCTTTAGAGGAGAAGGAAAATATAATAAGTTAAAGTAAAAGACACTACTGGGAGACACTACTGGGGCACCTCGACAAGTACAAGGCCCTGCAGTGGTTAAATGAAAGAAGGGCAGGGGTGCCCCAGGAGGAAATCACATACCGTCCGCATCGGCACGTGCATAACCTCCTGGCGAAAGAGATCGCCCAAAAATTAGCCGAGTACCCTTAGCGGGTTAAGCATGATGAGAAGGAGATTGCGCGACTGGGGTGCAAGGTTGGGCGCCAAATGACTAAGAGTGTCGCGGTTTGGTTTTCCATTAGTTTAACTTTTATGTAGAATAATTTAATTCAAATTTGTTAGCGGTTTAAATGAAGTGCGCGTTGTATACAGCGTTATTTACGGCGCTGTTTTTACGTTGCTTTTACACTTGAATCTCATTGAAAAATACAGTAAAGGAAACTATGGTAGATTAGGTTTGAATTCCATTTTGCGTATTGTGTAAGTTTTTTGATATTTTTTATTGGTGAACAATATGTGTATTTTAAACTTATTTCTCTAACCACAAGTTCATTATGTGTTTATAATGGATGCTGAGTATCAGTGTTGCCACATCGTCACCGCCTACCACCGCCATGTTTCTCGCGAAAACAGAAATATTATTCTTTTCAACATTATATCTTTTACACTAATAGCACGATAATTTTGACTTCTTTAATTAAAATCGACACGATATTTTTCCATATATCTAGTTTTTTAGCGCAACGGTAAGATTCGTTTTCATACCAGACTTCATAATATGGCGATTGCCCATTTGAGCTATATAGGAAACCCATGTAAAAAGTACTGAATATAATTAATAATATTTGCCTTTAGAAAAAGACGATTAAGCTAAAAATTGTAGCGTCATTTTATACATTTTTAGAAAATTTTAGAAAATTCATATGAATGGTTCGAATTCGGCACAACTATCTTAAGAACATTCTAGATGACTATTTTTATTGCTAATGTCGCGTCCCGCGCAGTGGCGGATTTACAAATTCGGCGCCCATAGGTATTCCAAAAATTGCCGCCCCCCTTCACGATAGAGAGTTTGACTGTTTATTTTGCTCCTCAAGTTTTGACTTTTTCCAAATTTGGTTGCCCGAATTTTTCTGCCCCTCGAATTTTGCCACCCTAGGCAACTGCCTATGTTGCCTATATGGTAAATCCGCCACTGGACTCCCGCGACGTTACTCTAATTAGTTTATTTGTTAACATTATAACATAATTTACAGTTTAAATACTTGTTGTAAATCCAGAAGACCAGCCACAATAATCAATGTTTCTCAGCTGGCACTTAGTAATGTAATCCAACATTTATTTTAAAGTTAACAACAATTATTACTCTTTAAACAACATTCAAAGGATCTTGGATTTAAACTCAAATTCAATGTAAGTTATAAAGCCTAGAACGAAATTTTCATCTACATGAAAGCTTCACTATACCTTGTATTCACATCTCTTAAAAAATATGCCACAGAAAGAATATTTCTATATTCTGTATTTTTAAGAAAACACATTTGGACTAGTTATAAATTTCAATAGCTACGAAATAGCAAACGCAATTCTAAAAGGAAACTCATATAAAGTCGTAAAATCAAACCTACGCATCCGAATCCTTTTCTTCACTAACTGTCAAATATGTGAAACGTATATTTTTATGTAGACCTACAAAACTAAATTTGTGTATCAATCATTGTCAAAAACCTACATCTACCTTTCGATACATTAAATCAATCGTCATCCTGTGTAATAAAAGAACACATTTGTATCGAAAAAAGTTTCAAGAAAGGAAACATTAGTAAATTAAGTTTATGACTCTAAAATGTTACGCGCATTTAGAGAAAATTACGTCCCCCACGCTACTAAATGTTCTAAATCATCGAATCATCTACGAAAACGTTAATCCGCTAAGGGATTAGAAGAAAACCATAAACTTCTCTTTTGTGAATTTACACGTGTGCTCTTCGACAATGCTTAGCAGTCATATTGGAAATAGAAGATTTATTACCAAATCCCTTATAAAAACGGAGAATCTGGATCCGAATAGTCAATCTCTCTTCAGTCTGTCTGGAGTCTGTCTCAAGTCTGTTTTCAAATCTACCACCTTCCTAATCATCAACAAGACTCACAATCAGTCCAAATAAACACAAATTTCGACTTAGTCTCTGAAACCATTTTTGGACTTGGTCTCTGAAAGCAATGTTGGATTTAGTAGCGGGAAGTGATCTCGGACTTAACATAGGCTGAGGAAACAATTATCATAGTTGGTCATCGAGATTCAACTCAGAGAGTGCACATTCAACTTTTAACTCCGAATCTTCTACAATAGTCATTATAAATATGTTTATTATAAATATGTTTCTATCAAAGGCCGAGGCTTTACTTTTCACATTGTAACCAAAATCCTAAATTATTTCTTCTATTTAATAAATAATATTTGTAATCTGAAATCTGTATATATTTCTTTTTTGAAATCTGGTTGGCTATCCTCATTAGGGTGGCCCAAAAACACTTTTTTTTTCTTGTTTCCCATATAAATTGCAATGGGAAAAAATCACTTTTTGGAGTTTTTGGAATAATTTTTCAGGGTTTAGGAAAATGTTACGGAAAGTATAGAGGCTTATTGAGGACTATCCAGCAAAGAATTTCATGTATCACACATACGGGTTTGACACCCCTAACACACCCCCACGGTGCTTAGAAAATCCCCCTTAAAATGAAAATTGTCCATTATTCATAAAATCGACCTTGTGAGTGCTTTATTCTCATTTTTTAAAAATAAAAATTATTTCTTTCAGTCTAGTGGAATATTTATCAACATTAGTTAATTAACTTTTAATTATTTAAACAAATACCATCTGTTTAAATAGTTATTTTGTCGAAAATTCATTTTTTAAAATAAAAATTGATCACTATTGGTCTAATGGAATATTTATTAACTATTTTTCAATTATTTAAGCAAACTGAATTTGTTTAAATAATTTTTTTTCGAAAATTATTTTTTTATTAAAGATTATTACAATTTATTTAGTAGAATATTTATTAACATTGGGCAATTAATTCTTAATTGTTTAAACAAATGTAATTTGTTTAAAAAAACTTTTTTTCCTAAAATTCGAAAATGTTCCTGCGTTATTATCGTTAAGTGACATAAATTTATTTTCAAATATTTTCCAATTTTTGCCTCTACGTTCGTAAACGGAGAGAACAGGTATACAATTTTACAAAGGTGGAATAATTTGTGCTAATTTTATTATAAGCCCACAGGTATGGAAGATATGTCTGTTAGGTGAAATATGTTTCAAATACGTTTCAAAATGTATTCCACACTTTCGAGTTTACCTAAGGACTTATAATAAACTTAGCAAAAATCTTTCCATATTTGTATAATCAAAGTATAATCTTATACCTATCCTCTCCGTTTACAAACGGTTATACCATTTTGAATAAGGTTTGTTCCATCCATTTTGTAGTGGATGAAGTAAAAATTTTTTGGGTTTTTGGAAAACAGCAAAAACCTTTTTTTTTAAACATTATTTCGCGACACAGTAATAGATTACGATGTAGATGTAGATTATAAAAGAAAAGAGCTAACTTTTTTGAAATTCGATGAAATCTTAGAAATAAATGCTATTATTAAAGTTTAAACAATGCAAAAATGTACCAGGTGTGTAAATATGAAACCGGAATTTTTGTATAAAAAATACACTTTTATTGTATAAAAATGATAAAGAATATTTTATTCAAAGTATGCTCCATCGCTAGCTATACATTTTTCCCACCTGTCTGGCAATTGGTGGATGCCACGCCAAAAAAACTGTTGCTCTTTCGAGGCAAACCAGTCATCGAGCCACTTTCGTACATTTTCGTAAGAAGTGAAGCGCTGCTCAGCAAGTGCGTGTCCCATCGATGCAAATAGGTAGTAATCGGACGGAGCCATGTCTGGTGAGTAAGCCGCATGCGCAAGTATTTCCCAACTAAATGCCTCAATCGTTTCCCTGACCCGTTTCGCTGTGTGTGATGGGGCCATGGATGGGGCATTATCGTGAAGAAAAATCACTTTGTGCTGCCTTCTTCGATAATCCGGTCGTTTTTCTTGCAATGCTCGATTCAAATCGATCATTTGCTGTTGGTAGCGATTCGTGTTGACAGTTTCACCAGGTTTTAGCAGCTCATAGTAGATAACATCCTTCTGATCCCACAAAACGCACTTTTTCGGTGATTTTCCACGATCTTCATTCGTCACATAAAAATTACCACTTTTGAATTTTTTAAACCACTCAAAGCACTATGACTTACCAAGAGCATGCTCACCCTAAGCTTCGACAAGCATTCGATGCGATTCTGCAGCAGTTTTCTTCAGATGGTAACAGAAAATCAATGCTGTCCGCAAATCAAACTTTCCGGGCACAAATTTTGACATTTTTAACGCTATTACTAACTATACTATTGTATGAAACTTGTATTGTTGTGAGTCAAAAATCTTTGTCAGAGATGTGAACAACAAGATGGGGCCACTGTCGCGGTTTGTCGGTAACTACATAGACAGGTAGAGCCATCTATTGGCAAATTCCGGTTTCATATTTACACACCTGGTAATTAATAGAATAACAGGCTGCCAGTCAAATTATATAAAACCTGATTTAATACCTGGATAAGAAATTTGGAAAAAAACATTTTTTTAAAAAATGGAATTTGTTTAAACAATTCAGAATTAATTAACCAATGTTAATAAATATTCTACTAAATAAATAGTAATAATCTTTAATAAAAAAAAGAATTTTCGAAAATAAAATTATTTAAACATATTCAATTTGTTTAAATAATTGAAAATTAGTTAATCAATATTCTATTAGACTAATAGTGATCAATTTTTATTTTAAAACATGAATTTTCGAAAATGGAATTTGTTTAAATAATTAAAAGTTAATTAACTAATGCTTATAAATATTCCACTAGACTGAAAGAAATAATTTTTATTTAAAAAAAACGGGAATAAAGCACTCAGAAGGTCGATTTTATGAATAATTGACAATTTTCGTTTTAAGGGTAGTTTTCTAGGCAGTGTGGGGGTGTGTTAGGGGTGTCAAACCCATATGTGTGATACATGAAATTCTTTGCTGGATAGTCCTCAATAAACCTCTATACTTTCCCGTAACATTTTCCAAAACTTTGAAAAATTATTCCAAAAACTCCAACTACCCACAGTATATATGTGCTACATACTGTGTCTCCACAACCTCCACAAATTCCACAGCCTCAATCCAACTACCCACAGTATGTGCCACATACTGTGCCTCCACAACCTTCACAAACTCTACAGCCTCAATTCAACTACCCACAGCATGTGCCACATACTGTGCCTCCACAACCTCCACAACCACTATCCACCTACCCACAGTATGTGTCACATACTGTGCCTCCACAGCCACCACAGTCACCTCAGCCTCAAGTCAATTACTCCAACCATTCACTACACCTTCCATCGGCAAACCACCCACAACCTTCAATCATGAACCACTGACAGTATGTGCCACATACTGTGCCTCCACAGCCACCACAACCTACTATACACAGCCTCAATCCATCTACCCCAACTATCCACCTTCCTTTTTCCAGTCACCTCAATTATTATATCTACCTTATCCATACTCAAAACAATTTTAATCATATCAACCACTTTATCAATTTCCTTCTGCATCTACCTCAATCACAAAACAATTTGCTTATCCGGCCAACACTCATTCAGAGCCTGTAGCAGGCGAGAAACGAAAACTGAAGGAGGTAAAGAATCGAGAAAAGGTAGGACGGTCACATCAACAATGTGATATTTATATAGACGATAGCGTCTGTTTCTAGCCTAATTTAAAATTTATCAAGTAATTTAATATTAAACTTCAGGCACTAAAGAAGATTTTTAAAAAATTCATTTATCAAGAAGATTTTGGTAACCGTGGTGGTGGTCGTGGTCGTGGCCATGGTCGAGGAGGAAACTAAACGCATCAGCTAAAAAAGTCTATTTTTGTTTACGATAAAAATAATGTACTTTTTAAAAAACCTACTTGTAAGCTTTAAGAATATTAACCCCTTCGTTGGCAGAGGGAATTCGACAAAAAGTGCCCAAACTGTACAGGAAATTTTTTTTTCTTAAAATTCATACCAACAGGTTTTCGAGAGCACTGATTACGAATCAAAAGTCAAAATTGAAAAATTAAAAATGGCGGACCTAATATGACGGACGAAAACAAGAAAAACGGCTTGATTGAAAGGAAAATCTGTATTTATTGGTTCTTTTAGTTGCTGACTAATATGATCAGATCCAAAATGAATCTGCATTGAGTTTGAAAAATATTTTTCGCACTAACTAATGTTAACAACAATTTCCGAAAATTGGTATAGCTACTTTTTGTGACCACCTGCATTAGCTGGTAAATTTCTTCACGATCCCGGAGTGCGCCATGAGGAGGCTGCAATGGTTGGGTTTAACACTCCATTTGTCCTTTTTTGTTTTGTTGTTTATTGTATTGTATGTCAGGCGTGCAGCTATTCATAATCAGCGACCTCAAAAACCCTGGGGTATCAATTTTCACTTAAATTGGGTGAAACGTCATATTTTCGTCCGCCATATTGACGCCGTCATTTTAAATTTTTTAATTTTGACTGCAGATTCGGATTCAGCGTACCCGAAAACTCCCGAGTGTGACTCGAATTTCAATTTGAAGTAAGTTAAATATGAAAAAACTAGTTGACGCCAAAATGCGTCAATGCCACGTAGGGCACGAAAAAATTTGACGCCTAAAAGCGTCAATGCCAACGAAGTTAATAATAAAACTTTAAAAATTAATATATTTTCACTTTTACTTGCTTCTTTGAATATGTTGCAATCAGTGACTGACTTTGAATCATCACCACTGTTACCATTGATTATAAATCCAGAAGAAGAAACTTATAAGCTTCCTACCATTATAAAATGAACAGTAGAGCAGTCACTGAACATTTAAATTATAAGGAAGTTAGAAGTATAAGGTTTATAATAAAATAATGTCAAATAAAATTTAAATTTTTGATTTTCGTTTATCATAAATTAGTTATAGTATATGGTAACGTTTCTTTGCGTTTATTAACAGTTTTAATTTAATAATTTTGTACAAAATAAATAATAATAATAATAATAATTAACAATTATAAACAGATTCGACATCACGGATATTATCGTATGAGTTCAATTTCACCATAAATGAAAAGCAAAACATGTCAACTTTTTTTTCACCAATAGAAATTTTAACGTTTACTTACCAATTGTTCAGCCGAAAATATGATAAATCAAGAATGTGTAGAAAATATTCTTTATAGACGACATGTCAGAGGAGAGAGGTTGGTTGAATGGAAAAGAATGACTTAGTTACAGAGAAAAATAGATAAATTTTTCTTTTTCTTTTCACTGGTATAAAAAACTTCCGCTCAGGAGGTGAAGGAAAAAGCCCTTTTACAACTCTAAATTATTATTAAGAAACACTCACAGTCATGCTCGTAATAATCCAACAGGAAAACACAATTAATCCAAAAGGGAACAGACTCAATGCTGACGCGAATAATTATTACAAAGGTGGAACAGCCACCTTTGTAAATGCCAGAAAGTATTAATCGGATTCGAAAACTCCGGAAAAGCTTACCACTCACGCTGAACTCTCAAGCTCAACTGATCGAAGCTTATTATATGACAATAAACTTTGATTCGGTCATAAAACTATGTATCTCGAAAGGTCGACATGTTTACATATAAATACAAGGTTTATGACTACCTGCTCGAACAATAGGAGTAATAAACCTTGTACTGTTCGAACTCAAAAGAAAAATTGATATCTCTCAGAATAAATAAAATCAAATTAAATTATTTAAATGTATCGATTTTAAAATTAGTATTAAGAATGTTGCTCCGAACACATATTTTACTAATCATTATGTTTATTCTTGTCAGCAAAACTGGAATAGCGTTTTCACGTTCTGCATATAATTTCTGGAACTTTTGAATTATAGAAAATTATAGGAATGGCTGAAATCTAATAATGCAACTTTTTATCGACTGAGTTTCCAACATAACTAGACATAACATTTGCTCAAAAACTATATTGATATAAAGGGCGTCTTAATCAGCGCAACTGTTTTGAGTTTACCAAAGTTCAAGTGTCAAATTATTTATCGATTACTTAGCATGAAAAGAACTTTTTTTTTCATTATTTAAACTAAACGATCGGCGCGTGTCAAACTTCGTAGCAACCTAGATAGCCACTAGTGCCACTTACGGTAATATTTTCAGATTTTTTCTGGCACATGGATTCAGGTGACGCTAACTTCAAATTTTTCCCGTTGTCACGAATTGTCCCAGTCTCCCCTATGCAGTTTTGTGGGAGAATAATTGGGTAATTTGTAAGATAATAATTTGCTGCTTGGACCGTTCGTAACAAAATTAAAATTTTAACTTTTTGTCTTGCCCACAAACAAAAGTAGGACATTTCGGTTTCTTTTTATATATATTTGCTTTTTTCAAATTATTAGGCTACAATATTTTGTACTTTACAAATAAACTCGTAGAAAGCATAGCGTACCTATCTCAAAGTGACAAATGCATTACAAATTTTAGCACGAAAGAACTTTTTTTTTATTATTTGAACTAAATGGAGTCAATAAACCTCCGTTTCAATGTTCTCTATCATTCTCTAAAATTTCTCGGCGAAATATTCATTTTTGTGGGAGAATAATTGGGTAAATTGAAAATCAATAAAATCCAAAAATTTTCAAAGTATCACAGGGCTTTAAACCCTTTTCAATTCGATCTATACCGTTCTATTGATATTTTTTACTTTGAAGTTTCTTTTACATTTTATGAATTTACTGTAAATATTTTGATACCTTTAAAATACTACGAAATCACCGAAAATTCTTGAAATCTCTATAATAACTTAAAAGTTCTAAAACTTATTGAGTCTTTTGCAAACTGTTAAATTTATCTAAATTCCTTAAAGTTTTCCTAATTTTTTATAAATAAATCAAGTATATCAGAACGCTCGCGCGCGTATTAAGAAAATCGAATATAAAAATTTAAAACAACAGTAAATTTTTCGGATTTTTTACTGAAATTTAAGCGTGAGTAATTAGCCACCCTAAGATTTTTAGGGTGGGTAGTACTATACCCACCATACCCACGTCTTCCGCCGCCCTTGGACAAGAACGAAATAAACCCAACCTCACCCAAAACGATGTTTCACATTGTAACCGTTTACGACGCTAAATGGCATTGGCAACCGGTGAGAAAAATATTTTGGTAACCATGGAGACCACTTTGCTCACCGGTGACAGCGTTTTGCTCATCGATGATGGGGATTTTTCTCATTGCTTTTGAGGACAATGTGGAATCGGCCATTTTGGATGTCTGTAAACGGTGGACAAACGAAGATTTTGCATATATCCTATAGTGAAAAAAGCATGGCATGGAAATCTCGAAATATATCGAATTGAAGGCAGCCATGATTAAATTGAAAGCTGCCATGTTGGATAATGAATTAGCATTGGCATTGAATGTAGAAAAGAACATAGAAAGGCAAGCAGTGCGATGACGGCCGCGTAGCGGCCGTCAGTGGCATTAGTTTGTAAAGAAAAAACATTTGGATAACGTGAGCTCGTTGAAATTTGGACGAATTCGGAACTATGTGGAAAGGAATAAATATGTATTTTCTGTTTTCCTTCAATCAATCTAATAAATGAGTTGTAGTGCGGATATGGCAGTGTGCGAATACTGTGTCGACAATAGACTAAGGTTAATGTCTGTAAGGAGGGATACAGTGTGTATAGAGATGCAGTAGTGCCACCTCCACAGTTATTGTTGCAACTGCTAAGCCAATTTCATATTTCGCGTGTTATCGTGTTTCAGTGCCACCATAAATGTCATAACCGTCAATCAATTTTTTCCTTTTCTGCTCTGCAGCTTCGAAAAAAAAATTGTGAAATCGACCCACAAGTATAAAAATTGTCTAAATTATAGGGGTGTTAAAAATATCATCATGTATGACTCAGGGGAGATCTATCTGCTTCTACGATGAGGGAAATATTTTGGAAAAGTCGTACAGAAAGATCTTCCGTAGTTATAAAATATATTATTGCCTTTCAATTTTGAGAGGAAATAATAAACAATTAAGCAGCGCTATTATCATTGTGCAGTGCTGAATAAACTACTTGAAGTTGGAATATTTCCTGGCCGCTAAACCAGGACCGCCTGCTTCAGCGTCATGTGAAAATCTTGTATTTTTAACTAAAATTTATTTTTTTTACCTGATTCCACCTCTTGTTGTGTCGTAGTTTAGAGTTCTATTTCCATGGAGCCACTGCACGACGCTGTACTGCATCTGCATAGCTATATGTCTCACGACACACAGAAGTTCAATAGTGCTATCTGCTTCATAGTACTTATCTCTCAAAGGATCACCCATAGCGTCTACTATCTGGACCGAGGGTGCTGAAAAAGAAAAATGAAATATTAGAATGGTGTACTTTCGCTATAAGTATTAACCCTACAATGGCAGTATGGATTCTTTCATCCAAGGAATCTTGTCTAGCTGAATATAACTTATGAATGGTCGAACATAACGATTTTTTGCAACCACGAAAATGGTATAAGAGGATCAGCCTTGCATTTTTGATGTACCAAAATGCTCTAACTCGTATTTTACATAGAGTTTTAAAATTGTCGAGAACGAAAAATATGAGAGTATATTCCCAAAATGTTTTCGTTTTTCGGGCATGTTTTCTATATGGGCCATTCCACAAAAAAGTGTCAACTTTTGGGTAAAATTTGCAACCATCATTTTTTAGGTCTTACTAGGTTCCTATATGGTGTATATGGTGAGTGACTAATGTATTACACCATAACTAAAAGGGCCAGTCAGTTAATTTAGTATTTTATGAGAAATTTAAGGTTTTGTAAATTATGGC
>CAJFCP010021545.1:0-11773 GCA_904066005.1 Synergus itoensis | reverse complement strand
ACCAATAGGGCATCCATGCCTTTGACGGCAATGCACCCCCTTGGCGAATTCTCGGGCGGGCCCTTAAAAATCGTGCCACAACCCCCTAATCCACTAATCTGCTCCCTGTGTAACCAGGGTTCCTGGATTAGGAATATACCTGTACGCATCGCAGCCATGCACCTGTTTAATACCGCCGAGGCGCCTTTGCTACTATGCAAATTGATCTGTATAAATAGGATGTCCGAAATAGCCATTGAAAAGACTACTCCGGGGCATCCCCTTTCTCTGCAGGGCCTCTTTCGAGGTCCTTCTGGTACAGCTTAATGCTGATCCTGCCTGCTCCCAGATAGGGCCTGTAATTTAGGGCCTTGACCGCCCCAACAGCCCCCTCTGGGACACCTACAACAAGGACCCAGCTTGCCCCCGCAACCTGGATCGCCTTCCCCTTATTCCCCACATAGACCCTCCAGCCTTCAGTTTTCAGGGCCGGATTCTGGAACCCGAGGCGCCTCAGGACCATCGTCGGATTCTTAGAAGTTTACTTCGCTCGCATTTTGTCTCGCTTGCTCATCTCTCGTCCCTCGCTCTCGTCTTCAACTACCTTCGCTTGCAATTTCGCCACTCAATGTACCTTTTCGCATTCTGTACCTTTCTCTATCTTACTACGTTTTCTTAATCTACTCTTAATCTATTTCCATTGTTTACATTTTTTAACCTTTCCATTTAGTACCTATCTTTTTCCTTCTCCTTCTTTGCTTTCTTTATTTTCCACCACCACTTTTTCCCAATTTTCATTCAAAACCCTTTCCACCGACAGACCCGCCTCTTCCATACCCGTGCACCCCTCCAACCAATGCTCCACTCTGGCCAACTGCAGCCCACATAGCACACAATTTCTTTCTTCCTCCTCCATCCAGTACCGATTCGCTTCTTCCATGTTCCCACATCTTGCCCTCGCTATTATTTTCTGACTTCCTCTTTCACCCTTCTCTCTCAAGTACTTTGCCCTTCCTTCCACTCTAATTCCCTTATACTTTTCGTTGTACTTTAATTCCCAGAATTTCTGTACCCTTTTTTTTTTGCCTCTCCCTGTCTTTCTCTTTTGCCTGCTCATGAATCCTCTTCCCTTCTCCATGCTTTTCTCTCACTTCCTGCACTGTCATTCCAATCCTTCTAAAGTACTCCTCTCTAGCTATCACTCCTGTTCCTTTTATTCTCCCGCTCTCTTTCTCTTTTACACATTCCTTTACTAACATTCTTCCTGCACTCTCTAACGCTTTCTCTTCAAACCTGCATGCTCTTTCCCCCGTTTTCACCTACATGCACTCTCTATCAGCATCTTCTAATACCACATATTACGGTGTGCATTTGTCCAGTCCTAACGTCCATTTTATATACCTTTCTTGCACCCCTTACACCATTCCATACTTACACCATTCCATTCTGAAATAACCTCTCCCCTATTCCCCATACTTGTCTTTTAGTTACTCTCGCCTTCCTCACTCTCTCCTTTATATGTCAATCCATACCTCCATTTCTCTTGAACAAAAAACCCAGACACACAAACTCTTTCACCTCTTCTATTGTCTTCTCCTTCCACTTCCATCCTACTTCCCTATTCCTACCACCCCCTCTCCTAGATCTTAATACTTTTAACTTTTCCGGGTTCAGTTCTAATTTCTTTTTGTCTAAGTACCTCTAATCTTTTCATCATTGCCCTTAATGTCCCTTCCTCCTTTGCCAGCATTATTATGTCATCCGCATATGCCAACGCCCAGAATCGTGTCTTTCTTATCCGAATCCCTCCTTCAAGCCTTCTTCTGAATTCCTCCTCTATATCCGCTATCAGTACTGCAAAAAGTATTGGGCTCAAAGGACAACCTGCCTTAAGCCAATTTCCAGCCAGAACTCCTCCGACTCTTTCCCTCCTATTTTCACTCTTTTTTTTTGTTTCCTGATAAATCTCCCTTTTCTGTCCACCGATGGAAACGCCCCCTTTAGATCCACTAAAAACGCACACACTTTACCTCCCTCGGCTAAGTCCCTATCTACTACATGTTGTAGGACATATATGTTGTCCAGAGTGCTCCTGCTTGCTCTAAAGCCCGCTTGCGTTTCTGGTAAGATCCCTTTACTTTTTACCTCCTTTCTTAGTCTCCCGACAAGTATCATTGCATAGATATAGATCTTATATGTCGAATTGAGCAGCGTTATTCCCCTGTAGTTTTAAATCTTTTCTTTATCCCCTTTCTTGTGCAGCGGAATAATCAGTCCTCTCCATTCCTGCGAAAACCCTTCTCCTTTCCACACTTTCTGAATAATTTCTATTAATCTTTTTTTTGTCTTACCCTCACTCTACAGTATGATTCATGTATGTCTTCCTTCGTGGGCGTGTTAACCCAATTCTGGTTTCCATTTGAATCTTATTGAAACCAGGGTTGGGTTGACATGTTTGAGGGGGAAGGCATACATGAATCTTACTGTATGTACATCCACGCTTCATTATCTATCCCGTCCTTGCCCGACGCCTTTGATCTCTTTAATTTCCTAATCTGAATCTCTATTTCTACCTCCCCTATATCTCCCTCACCATCCTCTCCCTTTTCTCTGTCCCAGTCATCCACCTTTCTCTCGTCTGACCCCCTAAACGATTTTTAAAGAACTCTCTCCACTCCCTAAGTTCTATATTCTCGCTTACCTCTTCCCTTTTCCTTCTCACCCTATTAATAAATTTCCAGGCCTCCCCTTCCAATTTGATGTTGTTTAATTCTTCCTCCCAGTCTCTTTGCTTTTCTTCCTCTTTCTTTTTCCCCAGTTTTCTCATTTCTCTTCTTTTCCTCAAATAAACCTCTTTATCCTCTTTTCCCCCTCGCCACTTCTTGTACGCTTTCTTTACTTCCTTTTTCTTCCTTTTACACTCCATGGCTTAACTAGATATTTCCTCTTCTGTCTAATGCTCTTTTTCTCAATACACTTCCTTACCTTATCTCTAAGTTCCCTCCACATCTCTTCTACTCCTTCTTTTCTAAACTTTAACTCTCCTGATTTCTGTTTGTATGTTTCAACTGCCTGCCCCGACCATATTGATATTTCCCGCACTCTATCTACCTCGATTGCTTCCTTTCCCTCTCTCGGTGTTTTTATCTCCTCACTTATTGGTAAGTGGTCTGACTCCATCTCCTCCTCTACTGTGAATTTCTCTATCTCCTCCAGACACTTACCGTTAGTTATCACTAAATCTATAACCGATGCTCCTTGTTTCCCTATGAACGTGAATTCCCCTTCCTCATCTCCTTTCACGTTCCCATTTAACACATACCACCCTCTTTCATCCAATAAATCCATCATAATTTCACCCTGCTTATTTAGTACCTTATCTTTTAAAATCCTGTCCAATGTCTCATCCCCTCTGTACAGCTCCCCCTTTCTGCGAATTCTTGCGTTGAAATCACCTCCTATCAACACCTTATCTTCTTCTTCCTTGATGATTTCTTCTAGGTCCCTCTTCATTACCCCCATTCCCCTCCCATTGTACACTGTTATTACCCTATAAATTTCCTTATTTAGCCTTTCTTTTCTTTCCTGTATTCCTTCCTTACCCTCCTGCATGTCGTCCACCTCCTCTACCTCGTTTCTTTCTCCAGTTATTATTCCTCCTTTTGCCCTTCCCTTTTTGTTTTCCCTCGTTGCCCCCTGTAGTTTCCACTTAAATCCTTTTGGCAGTTTGTTCTTAATTTTGGCCCACTCTTTTTCTTCTATACATGTTTCTATTAAGCCTACCACCTCAAAATCTTTTAGGTAATTCCAGAAACATGTATCTTTATTTTTAATTCCTGCTACGTTCCAAAATAGAATTTTTTTGCCTCTTGTCCTCTCTTTACTCTTACTTTGACCCCCAATTATGCCCTTCCCTTTTTCTTTCCCCCCACGACTCTCGTTAACTGAAACAACCCACCTCGTCTCCCTCTAGCCCTTCTATACTCTTGTTCCACCTCCACCAATTCCCCTGTATACAAATTTTCTGATACCCTGTCCTCACTTCCTTTCCCATTTGCCTCTGCTCACTAGCTATTTCCCTTAACTTTCTCTGTATTTCCCTTTCCTTAAACGTCAAATCATGATCTATAAAAATGGTTTTTCCCCCTAGCTTACTTTTATTTTTATTATTTCTTGCTTTGCTTCCCAAGATTCCATTTCAACTATCAGCACTTCTTTTCCTTTTCTACGCCTTTCACTCACTTTGTTCAATTTTACCTCTACCTTTAAACTGTTTTTAAGCAGATCCTCTACCATCTCTTTTTCTTTGCCTTCCCTTGTCTCTAAGCCCCTAACTGTCATATTTTTCTTCCTTTCCCTTCTTTCCCTTTTCTCAATATCTCTCTCCACTTCTTCCATCCTTCTTCCCATCTCCTCCAACTTCTTAACCTCAAGTTTCTCTATTTCCTTTTACAATCCTTCTACCCTACTTCCTAACTCCTCCTTTTTCCCTTTGGCAGCTTCTACCAAACCCTTCTCTACAACTTCTAATCTCCGTTTTACTTCGGTTAACTCGCTATCCCACCTTGTTTCCATTCTACTTAAGTCCTCCTTGATGCTTTTCCATTCCTCTTTTCCCTCCTGTAGCATTCTCAAGATCAGATCCAGCTTACTTTCCGTTGTTTGCGTACCCATTGCTTCTCCCGTTGTTTCTTACCCTGCTTTTTCACTATTTCCCCCTTCTATTTCCCTTAAGTTTCCTTTCTCTAGCCCTTCCCCACGAATTTACGAGCGTCGACTGGTCTCCTAGGCTTCGCGTTCTTTCTCTGTTCGGTCCTGCTTCCGACTTGCCAGCGCGCCGGCTGCCTACTACACTGCTTCCCCTTTTCCTGCCTGCCACCGCCAGTTTGCCAGACGGAACCACAAATTTCCCTATCGCCTCTTTTCTTTCCCCTGGGCCCTCCAAAATGAAATCCGACTTTTCAAATATCTTTTTTACCTTTAATTTCCCTCCCCTACTCAAAATTCTTTGTTCTACCCTTACCCCTTCAAATTCCCCTCAGAAACCTACCACTTTTCTCTTTCTCCACCCACTTGCACACCAAATCTCACTATTCAAACTTTTACCTTTCACAATAACGTCCGTTGACTACTTCAACAGCATGCAAGCCCCGACGTTGCTACATAGTGCATTTAAGTCCATCGCCCTTGAATCACTTGAAATATCCTGAAATGCTTTAAAGCCTCTTTAAATCTCTTGAAATTCCTTGAAATTCTTTAAAAACCATTCAAAATCACTTGAATACATTTAAAGTTTCTTTGAAATCTTTTAAAATTATTTAATAATATATTGTGTATCGAGGGCGCCATGGAGATGATTCCCGCCTGCATGTAAAGTCAGAATGAGGCGCAGGCGTAAAATTTCGCGACAACGGACTGCGATGCCGAAGAGGCGGTAGAACTAGTACCGTAGTTTCAGTTGGTCATAATCTCAATTGGCCACAAATCACAAAAATTTACAATAAGTTAGTAAAATTTAAAGACAGTTTTAAAGTAAAGACTAGAAGGGAGTTAAGTTAATGAAATTGGCAGCATTTTAATTGGTTATATTCGTTTAGAATTTTTCTAAGGCGCATTGCCATCTTGTATCTACCTAACACCGGTTTTAGAATTTATTGTTTTTATGGCTAATTGAGATTATGGCCAACCGAAACTATGGTGCAATGAATACCTACCGAAACGACGAGACATTACGGCCTGTTGTCAAAGCATCTGCGCTTGCATCGAGTGTGGACTCACATGCGACAGGGAATCACCTCCATGACACCCGAGGAAGATATACTGTTTTTTGTTCTACTATCGGAAATAACACGAGGAATGGTTGCTAAGTGGGAGAAGGTGACGTGACGAGTCCATGGAAGAGCCCTGGTAGGGTTGCAGGGGGTGAAACCCCCGCCTGGGGATTCGAGGGGCGGAGCTCTCCTAGAAGAAAACTACCTCAAACTACACGTCTTTTTTCGATTATACATATTATAACCCATTATTGGATTATTTCGTGAAATTTAAAGAATTGAAAGGCATCCGTTACATGTGATAAATCGCATCTGCAATTTATTTAGGTTGAACCGTTTTGAGCGCCAGCTTATTTTCCACAAAATAAGCAAAGGGAATTATCATTAAGAGGCACTAAAACAAAGGGTTTTATTGCCTACGGCTAGTCAGTATGTCCTCTGAGAGTCCTGTTGGAAGTAAAAAGATAGAAAGTCTATCTATTTGAATCTTTTTCAATATTCAGGATTGAAATAGAAAGGAAAAATGTATCCAAATTTATCCTTCCCTATCCATGCCAATCTATTTCTATCTCTACAATAATCTCTTTCCTTTTGAATCTTCATATTTCTATCTTTCTGTATCCTTTGTCTATCCACGCCTATCCATGTCTATCCCACGCCTATCCACGCCAATCTTTTTCTATCCTTTTTGCAATCCATGGATGCAAAGTGTACACTTGAGAGAGATAGAAAATCTCTATCCTTTTCTATCTTTTTACTTCCAACAGGGAGGGGCGGGTCAGGGGAAATTCACTGAGCACACATAGTTAGTAAAATACTCTAATTTATTCACAGAAAACTTGAGATAAAGAAACATTAAATTATCAAACTATGTGACGACAAATTATCAGTTTCTATAACAAGAATAATTGAACAAGTTACGGATTATTATCCGGCGAAAGCACTGAGTATGAAACAAGAAATCTGATTTAAGAAAAACACTATCAAAGTTAAAGTAATCTAAATCACGCTGGAAGAGAGATAGAATGAGAGCTCACCTGTTGCGATTCGTGTACGAAAGATCGGGCGTCGCCCTCTAAAATTTCCATGATGATTGTCGGTGGTTCCCACTCCCTTGTCCACGATTTCCGTCTAGTTGTCGAGTAGGCGTGAATCACTCACTTTGCGCCACAAAAACGTGGTGAGAATCGAGTCTTTCCCGCCTAGTAGGACAAAAAATTCTTTAAATTGCTTAAAATCATTTGAAATCGTGTGAAAATTATTGAAAATACTTAAAATATTCTGAATACCTTTAAATTACTGGAAACCTCTTAAGATCCCTAGGAATTGTTTAAAATCGTATCAATTCTCTTAAAATCCTTCTAAATCTTTTGAAATCCCGTGAAATCAAAGTTAAAACCTCTTGAAATCTTCTAAAATTTTTTGGAAAATCACATCAAATTATTTTAAATCACTTACAATCCCTTGAAATTTTTTTAAATGTTCCAAATTTTCTTAAATCCCTTGATAATCCTGAAATTTCTTTGATTTTTCTTCCTAAAATCCCGAGAAAAAGTCTTGAGTTTTTTTTTCATTCAAAATAAGCTGGCTGATAGCTGGAAATTTTTTAGCAACATTTAATTTTCCAGGCGTCTGAGACTCTCAAATCTACAGAACATGTCAATTCATCACCGGAGCAACATAAAAAGACTAGCAAAGTGGAAATAACTTTACAGTCTACCACAAAAGTAAACCCTGCAAAGTCTAGGGGCACGGAGTTTATATCAAGTGATTCAAAATCTCCAGAAAGTCCTAATTTTAAGACGGAGATTGAAGCAAAAATTGATCAAGCTAATCCACAAAGGATTCAGACCCAGCGTTCGGAAGTCGCTTTTCCTGTCGCTGCTGTATTTTCAAAAATTAAGAAAAACGCCAGTTATGGACACGAAGAAGAGTCTTCAATTGATAGAAATGAAAGAATTGTACCCATTCAGGTGCGTCGTTTTCAATTTTTAAATCCCTGCTGGAAAAAAGGGATAGAAACAGATAGATATTTGATGTTACAAAGAAATAAAACTTTTCCATCTCATTCAAGTATCCATTTTGCACCCCCAAAACGATATCTCTTTCCACCCCTGAGTCCATCTCTTCTAAAAAAATGTTAATCTCTTTCTATCCATTCTTTCTGTCTTTTACCCTACCTTTTCTCAACAAAATTTTAATACCTTTCTATTCCCCGTTTTCGATTTTTTTCTAACCTTAGTTTTAAGCTTATTAATTATTAAATTTTAACCCTCTGCTGGTCATATGAAATCCTCACTCTATTCCCAGTACCACGTGGTTACCTCACTGATATGAAGTGCGTGTGTTTTAGTAAGAGAGATTCAAGATCGTAACTATTTATAACTGAATAAGTGGTCTAAGTCCCCTTTCAATAAAAAATTTTGATGTTAATTAAATTATACGTTTTAGCTGCTCAAAATAATAACAAGTTATGACAAGTAATGGAAGTTTTCTGTAATGAAATTGAGCACGTGGAGCTCAATCTAAAACGCGAAGTACAGCACTGTCAATCTCGAACACGTTTGAATCGAACTTACCATACACAGAAGAGTTCGTATTAGTGAACAGTGAGATTGGTTATTCCATATTTCAATCTCCATAGAACCAGTTTGACGGTTTTTGAAGATATCTGTCATTCTGACCGGCAGAGGGCGCATAATATTTTTATAAATACAATATTTTTTACATACAGTACAACCTATCCGTACAAGCTACCTCCGTATAAACTAGAATGGCCTTGATGAGCTCGAAAGCTTCCCCCACTACAAACTCTACTCACATTGCCTCGAGAAGCGAGGGCAAATCCTACACAGAAGCTAGCAGCTTAATTTCAGTATTTCCTCATTGAGCTTTTATTAATAACGCTAAAATCGTAGTTAATTATTTATATATAATTTTATGAAGAAAGTTGATTTTTGTAATTTCTTAATACTTATTTTTCTCTTAGAATCTTTTGAAATTTTTTTGAAACTCCTTGAAACCACAAAATTCTTTAAAATTAATTTCTTAAAGTCCTTGACATTTCATTAGAATTAATTTAAAATTGCTTTTATCCTCAAAAATCATTCGAAAATAATTTTTAATCTGTAAATGTGTCTATTTTAAAGTATTGTTTTGAAATAACTTAAAATATTGTGAACTGCTTTCAATTATTTAAAACTAAAATCCTCTAAGCTTTCTTTCTTTGAATTATTTTATCTTTCTTATAATTCGTTTGAAATTCTTTAAATTTTTTCAATTCCTTTCAATTGTTAGGTATTCCTTCAAAATGTTTAAGTTTTATCAAATCCATTAAGTTCTTTTAAAAATCGATTCAATTTTCTTGACATTTTTAAACTTTCTCAATCTTTTATTTTTTTTTTAAGTCATCAAAATCTTCTTAAATTGCTTGGCTTTAGTTAAAAATTCAGTTTTAATTCAATTTAAGATAGTTGTCATTTATTTGGAACTTTTTCATATTATTTAAATCATTGTGAATTCTTTGGAATTATTTTTAAAAATTTTTAATTATTTGCAATTCTATTGATTTCTTTTTATTCAGAAGTTTTTAAAATTTTATTAAATTACTGTAAATACGATGAAACCTTTTAAAATTTTACAAAATCAGCCAAAATTCTTGAAATCGCCTTAATCACTTGAAAGTTCTTAAAGATATCGAAAATCTCTTACAAACTGTTAAATTTTTTTTAAATTCCTTGATATATTCTGAAATCTTTACTTCACTATAATGAAACTTTAATTTTTTTTTCCTGAAAAACTCGAATTCTAAAAAGAATATTGGCATTTTTTATTTTAAAATATGCGGTGTGAAAGATTTGTCCGAGGGTATCACAATGTCACAATATCACAAATTTTCGGGAAATTTGTCAGGATATCATATTAGTCTGATATTAGACATATTCTCCTTGAAATATATTTAAAACAACCTTTCTTGTAAACTAGATTTTATCCCCACTAGAACGCTGAAAATTCCTTAAAAATTCCTTCTCTTGCAATCTCTTAAAATTTCAAAAAAGTTTCAAAAATATCTTGAAATTAGTTAAAATCTCTTGAAACGCCTTAGAATTTCATGAAATACTATAAAGGTCGACGTAATCTTTTACAATTCCTAAAAAAATTTTTAAATGCTTAAAATTTGCCGAAAAACTTTACAATCTCTTACAATTTCATAAAACTCTTGAAAATCTCCTGAAATTAATAGAAACATCTTGAAGCTCCTTAAAATGCCTAAAAATTCCATAAAATTTCTGGAAATCTCTCAAAATTACTAGAAACCTCTTCAAATTCTTAGAAACATCTCAAAATTTTTTTAAATCCTTAATAATTTCCGAAAATTGCATCAAATGTTTTAAAGTTTTACAAAATCGTTGAAAAATTGTTAAAAAATCTTTTAAGATCTCTTATAATTCATTAAAATAATAATGATTTAATGATTTATAATAATTTTGTTGTAGGTGGACCATGAATACGAAAAATCGGAGCCAAGTACACCTCCAATTTCTCCAGCAATTCGATATTCGGATCGTTTAGAACGTCAGTCTACTGTCGATTCTGATATGAGCAACGCGTCCTCAAAATCTACAGTGGGACCGGAGCCAATTAGAAAAAGCCCTAGGGAGTATATAATTCCCATTGCAGTTGAAGGTGGTAATTACGTAACGCCTCGGGCAGAAAGTATAGACCTAGAAAATAAGAACAGCACATCAAGTTTATCTAGTGCAAGTTTGTCGAGATCCAAATTTGGAAGATCAAGAAGAATGAGTTCACTTTTATCTGATGCTAGCGAAGATGACGAATCTCCGTTTTTGTCACTAAGCAGGTGATCAGAATATTTTATTAATTTACATATTTAATTAATTTCAAAAATTTACACGTCACACAGTGGGACAAATACTTAGTATTTTACGTGATAAGGGGCGTAAGGCGACATTTTCACAAGTGTGAATTTCACGAGTGAAATTGTCGTATCTCTCCTTGTCATGTATACAATATTTCATAAAATCTAAATTGAAAATTTGAAAATGAGACTGTTCGCGGGGAACTCTAATTAATATTAAAGTTAAAAAGTGTGTATGTTCAATCAAAGTTAATTTAGATTAAGCGATTTTGAATATGTTTTTAAAAACTCAGCCAGGTGGCGCAAGGTTCGTTTTTTTTTTAAACCAAGTTGTTCTTCATAGAAATTGCGTTTACGTTTTTTTGATCAAGACACATATGTACTATTAAAAAAAAGGTTCTCGTTTTTTAAGGTTGTTGAAGCATTTTGGAAAAACTAAAAATTGCTGTAGAGTAGCTCTAATCCGCCATTCTGTCCAGTCATTTCAAAATCCGCTTTTTAAGACCGTAAAAATGCACGGATTGAAAAATGAATTTATTTTCGATATAATCCCATCCTATTAATTAATTTTTAATTTATAAATGAATTTTGTCATTATATAACTGAATATTCTTTTTCAGGGATAGCGATGATCTTTTGCAACGACATATGCACCAATTGAGAAGCTCTCGACCTCGAAGACAGACATCTGATCTGGCCGACAGTTTGTCATCTGGAGAAGATGACGACGACGATGGTTTTGAACTTCTTACAGCAGAAAATTTATTTTCCACTTTATTGTCCCGGGTCCGTAGTCTAACACAAAGACTAAACGTTGATGATAATAAGGCCAATGTTTTTTCTAACTCTAGATTACTTGGTCGATTCGGACCTAATTCGTCACAATCGTTTTGGAGTTCGCATGAACCGTTATCAAGGTAAGGAGCTATTGAGATATTCTCCCGGTATCGCACGAGTTTTCTCTATCCCATGCAGTTCCACCTACAGGAGTTTTCAAATTCTCGAAAATCTGGCATCAATAAATTAATAAATAATCTGCGGCAAATTGATATTGTCAAGAATACCCACCAGGTTCAAAAAAAAATTAACAAATATTAAAATCCACAGAACCATTTTTGAGTTACACACAAAAAACGATTTTTTT